>CAUYPK010005883.1:0-34048 GCA_963574355.1 Loris lydekkerianus | reverse complement strand
ATGGAGACTTTACCTCTTTCATGTTTACATGGATGGAGCTGGAACATATTCTCCTTAGCAAAGTATCCCAGGAATGGAAGAAAAAGTATCCAATGTACTCAGCCCTACTATGAAGCTAAACTATAGCTTTCACGTGAAGGCTGTAACCCAACTACTATACCACAAGACTTTGAGGAAAGGGCCAAGGAAGGGGAAGGGAGGGGGGAGGTTTGGGTGGAGGGAGGGTGATGGGTTGGGCCACATCTATGGTGCATATTTTTATCTATAATTAAAAAAAAAAAAAAAAAGTGCAGTGAATATATTCAATTTACAGTTAAGAGGTTCTTTGAGGGGAGAATATGGTCCTTGTTTTTGAGGAATTTATGATCTAGTTAAAGAGACAAAACACTGCATGTGAATGTAAGACAGCTCCAAAACAATTGAGACACATCAGTGTAGCATGACTTCTTCCTGATTTTCTAGGCCTTTCATGTACTCTACTTGTTAGCTACTGTCCATACTCTACTCTACTTGTTAGCTTCCTGATTTTCTAGGCCTTTCATGACCCTACTCTACTTGTTAGCTACTGTGCGTAGAGAACATTGTTCGGTAGTTAGGTAGATTTGCTAAGTCTCTTGCACACTGATTATAAACAAGGAGGCTTTTTCTTCCCCAAAGCCAAAAAATGTATCTAAAGACCGGAGCCTATGTTCCAGTTACTAAGGCACGAGGAGGCAAAAACAGTAATTAGGTTTCTTCCACTCAGAGCCAAGGTGTGGGAGGGAGTAGTCTTGGGGATACTCCATGGGGTCTCAGGGAGACCTCAACCATCTTGGCCACACAGCTGCCGGGGCTCACTAGCAAGTGGACAGTGAGGATCTGCCAAGCCTGTGGATCTCTCTCTGCTTTGAATGAGGCTGGAGACACAGGTCTTTGAAGAAGACATTACTTCATGAAGTTCATTCCTTACTTCATGAAGTTCATTCCTCTTCCTTCAAAGTCCAAGGGAGTTAATTTGGTTTCAGTTTCCTTATTATTATTTTTTTTAATTTCTGATTGATATACGGGTACAAACAATTAGGTTACATTGTTTGCATTTGTTAGGTAGAATGGTTGAGCCCTTCACCCAGGAGGTGTGCCCTATACCCTTACATTGTGCCTTCTAGGTGGCAGCTCTCCAAACCACCGCTTCCCTTCCTTCTCATTTGGATGTATTTGTGTTTTTCTCTCATGTGGGAGTATAGTTGTTCATGTCTTGTTTCGTATTACTATTGAGTACATTGGATGCTTGCTTTTCCATTCTTGTGATACTTAGGAGGATGTTCTGCAAATCAATATAGGTAAGTACAAAAGATGTAAAATCTCCATCTTTTTTATATCTGAATAGTATTCCATGGTATAATATACCATAGTGTATTTATCCATTCATGGGTAGATGGGCACTTGGGTGGTTTCCACATCTTGGTGATTGTGAATTGAGCTGTGATAAACATTCTAGTGCAAATTTCCTTATGGTAAAATATCTCTATATATTTTTTATTGAGACACAGTCTCACTTTGTGGTCCTCTGTAGAGTGCCATAGTGTCATAGCTCACAACAACTTCAAACTCTTGAGCTTAAGGGATTCTCTTGCCTCAGCCTCCCAAGTAGCTTGGACTACTGGCGCTCACCACAATGCTTGGCTATTTTTTTGTTTGTTTGGTTAGCAGGCCTGGGCCAGGTTCGAACCCACCAGCCCCAGTACATGTGACTGGCACCCTAACCACTGAAAACGGGCACCCAGGCAGGTAAAATATATTTAGAAATATGTTATAGTCACGACTTTTTGAGACTACCTGGAGAGGACTACCTGGAGGGTTAGATCTAGAAAAATTTGAATCTTAGCTTTTTTATCTTGGGCAAGTCACTTCGGCTGTCTGCATTTCAGGATCCTATTCAATAAAATTGGCTCAAAAACATGGTTGTTTTGAAGATTAAGTAATACACAAATTTAGAGCAACACCTGGTATAAAGGATATATACATGCACATGCACATATACACATATCATGATCATCAATTAATCTATATGCTGCGATTTGCCACTACTATGGGCTTTGTGCTTAGCTGGCCTTGTGTTGTCTCTTTTTCTTCCTTTCTCAGCTGCATACTTATGCATACGTAGTTATTTAGCTGATTAAAAAAATTTTTTGTTAACTATCCTGTAGAAGTATCAGGAATTATCAGGCAAAAATCATTCAGAATCACTATCCTGCATCTATACACTACCACTTTAAATTTAGCTATACAATTTTCTGGACTTTAAAAGTTTTAAAAAATGGGCCTGATACTCCTGTTATCCTAGCACTCTGGGAGGCTGAGGCGGGTAGGTTGCCTGAGCTCATGAGTTCCAAACCACCCTGAGCCAGAGCAAGACCTTGCCTCTAAAAAAAAAAAAAAAAAAAAAAATGCCAGGCAGGGTGGAAGGCACCTGTAGTCTATAAATTTACACTGTTTCAAAATTGATGTATTTTATTATTTCATGTCTTTCTTTTCTCATTATGTTGCCGATAGACTGCCGTGGTGTCACAGCTCATAGCAACCTCAAACTTCTGTGCTCAAGCGATTCTCTTGCCTCAGCCTCCCTTGGAGCTAGGACTACAGGCACCCACCACAATGCTGGGCTATTTTTTTGTTTGTTTGTTTCTTTGTTTAGCAAACTCAGGTTGGTTCTGAGCCCACCAGCCCTGGTGCATGTGGCTGGCACCCTAACCGCTCAGCTATGGGTGTCGAGCCATTTCTTGTTTTTCTTGAACATATCCACCAGACTGTAAGCTCCACCAAGGAATAAATATTGTTTTGCTTATCATTTTATCCCATATCTGGTCTAGCACATGGCTCATAGCCTGTCCTTAAAAATTCACATGCAAGGCTCGACGCCTGTAGCTCAGCAATTAGGGTGCCAGCTACATACACCAAGGCTGGTGGGTTTGAACCCAGCCCGGGCCTGCCAAAAAACAATGACAACTACAACAACAAACAAAAACTAGCCTGGGGTTGTGACCGGCACCTGTAGTCCCAGCTACATGGGAGGGTGAGACAGAAGAATCGCTTGAGCCCAGGAGTTGGAGGTTACTGTGAGTTGTGATGCCACAGTACTCTACCCAGGGCACCACCTTGAGGCTCTGTCTCAAAAAAAAAAAAAAAGAAAAAAAAGAAATATATATTTGAAAAAACTAAAAAAAAAAAAAAGTACACACAGAATAATACAGCAGACACTATTAAACCCAACCAGGCAGAACCAACAACTTTTACGATTTTTGAGTTTTGTTTCAGTTTTTTGTTTCTTTTTTTTGAGACAGAGTCTCAAGTTGTTGGCCTGCCTCAATCTTTCTAGCAGCTGGGACTACAGGTGTGTGCCACCATGCCTGGCTAACTTTTTATGTTTTATAGAGAGGGATAGAGGGAGTCTCACTCTGTTGCTCACACTGGTCTTGCTCTCCTGGCCTCAAGTGATCCTCCTGTGTGGGTTTAAAGTGCTGGGATTAGCAGTTATTTATTTATTTATTTATTTGCAATTTTTGGCTGGAGCTGGGTTTGAACCTGCCACTTCAGGTAATATGGGGCGGGTGCTCTACTCCTTTGAGCCACAGGCACTGCCCAGTTTATTTATTTATCTATTGACTAGCCGTTTTTTAAATAAACGAAAGCATTGCAGATAAAGTTGAAGTCCTCATTTTTTTCTCATTTTCCCTCCTTTCTTTTCAATGGCGGTCATGAGTTTGGTGCGTGCTCTTGAAGTCTTTGTCTATACTTATATAAAGTCTGTGATTAGTATAGGTTCTGTAGGATTTGGTTCATAAATATGGTATCACAGTGCACATATAGTTCCACAACTTGCTTTTTTTCACTCCACATTGGTTTTGAATTCTATCTACCATCATTTATCCTTTCACAAGTAAAGAGCTTAGCTACTGTATATACAGGGTGTCCATAAAGTTCGTGTACAATTTAAAATAGACACCCTGTATTTCATCAGTTAAAAATCCACCTTTTATTTTCCTGCTCCTCAACTGTTGGGCATTTGAGTTTTTCTTAATTTTTCACTATTGCAAACAATGCTATAATAGTGATTCAATTTCTATTAGGTATTTTACATATGAATTTTAAGTCCATTAAATCCCTTTTAAAATAGTTTTCATTCCACAAAAGCTTTTTTTTAGAGTTACATTTACATTTTTGAAGACAGAGTAAGGGCAAGACATTTATTGGCAGCCATGGGGCTTTGGGTGGGGTGTAGAAAGCACGGTTGGTTTAAGAGTAAAAAGGTACACAGGTTTGTTTAAGAGTAAAAAGGTACAAGTAGAGCTCAATTACAGAATATTGGCTGGAGAATACTGTGCAAAACATCTGGGTGAGATATAGGATAATACTGAAAAATGAAATTGAAGTCTAAAATCTTTGATGAATGAATCATCAGAGCTCAGAGAAGAGAAAATAGGAGGGAGGTCTAAGTGGATAAGAGACTAAGAGAAAGGAAAGAATCAAAGGTGGATCAGGGACTGGTGACGCTAAAACACAGCAAAGATAATGACCTTCGTTATTATTCCTCTCAAGATTAAAATGTCAAAATTTTATAAGAGTTTATTAATTAGAGGCAATTTAGTTGACTTTTAAAACTCTATAAACCCTCACCACCACTTGCCACAGTCTGGGTAGGAAGCACAAAGTGGCAAGGGGAGCCAGAAGTAGAATAAGGATTTGGCTTTCAGTCTATTATTTCTACTCCAAATCTTTGCATAATCCCCGCTCACGTCCTTGTACCAAATCAATAGCCCTCAAATGGTAAGATGGCAGAGCCAGTGAAGTGCAAAAAGCGTGATACACTGGTTGGTACACACTACTGTTTATCATAAACAATAAACAAGGACGGTTGATTAAAATATATCTGATTAATGATACATGAGGTGCCATTCTTCATTACTTGAGTCACAGTCTCAGCGGCCATTTGTTCTTTTTTTTTTTTTTTTTTTGGCCAGGGCTGGGTTTGAACCCACCGCCTCTGGCAAATGGAACAAGCGCCTGTGTTCCCCTCCATAGAGTGCCGTGGTGTCACACCTCACAGCAACCTTAAACCCTTGGGCTTAAGCGATTCTCTTGCCTCACCCTCCCAAGTAGCCAGTTATTTGTTCTTTCCTGCCTTTACTTTTAGCAGCTGTCAGCTACTGGGCAACTCCGTGCTTCCTTCAGGCCTGTTAACTTTGCTCACCAAGACAGGTATGAGATGCCTAAGAAAAAGGGCGTCAGTGACAGTTAACAACTTTTAATACAAGTACAGACCAGGGGGCAAATACGGGAGTTGAGGGCCGGTAAAAAACATGCAAATAGGTCCGCAAGGCCTCGGGGCTCCCGCAGGCCAAAGCAGAGGCCGAGGGCAGGTGGAGGTCGCGGCCTGAAGGCAGGAAGCGGGGCCGGGCGGGGCGGGGCGGGGCAGCAGCCGAGCTACAAGGGCCGCGGGCGCCCCGCCCGGGCTGGTATGCGGCCGAGAGTGACGCGGGAGGCGGGGTCACGTGACGCCCGTGGAATGCCAACAATGTAGCGAATGTCCCACTTGGGTTTGCGCGTTGGAACCGCGGCTTGAGCGCCCCGGGAAGATGGAGCAGTCGCCCTCCACGCCACCGCCCGGGGCTCCCCCGGCCCTGCGGGACCAGCAGCAGCTCCAGCCACCAGCGCCTGGTCTCCCGGAGCGCGAGGCCCCGGAGCCGCGAGCCAGGATGCCCCCGAGGGTGTAGACGGCGCCCTAGGAGGTGAGGGGGGCCGGGGCTGGGGGCGGCGGCGGGCAAGCGAGCCAAAGTTTGTGCGGGCCAGCCGAGCCCCAGGGCCCGGGCACCCACCCTGGGGTCGCTGCAGGCCGAGTCACCGGGAAGGGCGCCCGGTTGGGACGGGCCGGTGAGGGGCGGGGAGCGGGGCGGCCAAGGAAGTGCGTCCAGACGGCAGCCCTGCGCCCTACCCCCATGGCCTCCGCCCGGCCGGGCCAGGGAGCCGCCACCGCCTGGCGCGTTGTCGCGGGAAGCGCGGAGCCGGCCGGGGGAGCCGGAGAAGTTGGCAGGGCCGGCGGGGGACGTCAGGAGGGGGTCGGCGGGGCTGCATCGCTTTGTTGTGCGGCGGCGGCGGGGAACCGGGGCGGCCGCGGGCCGGGGCGGCGTCCAAGACGCGGCTTGGCGCCCGAGAGACCCTCCGCGCGGAGCACACCTCCGCTTCCACTTTACCGCGGAGGCGCGACTTTTAACCAAATGCTCAGCCAGGCTCCCCTGACAGTCCCGGGACCCAGCGTCCGACCGTGCCGCCGTTCCACGGAGCCAGAGCCACTCTCCCGTACGGGCCGCGCCATCGTCCCACGGGCCAATCAGTCCTACAGAGACCGCCCCGTCCGCCCCTACAGTTCGTCCCACAAGCCAACCAGCCCGACAGCCGTCCCCCACCCGCCCGGCCAATCAGGTACGGGATTCCGCGTCGTCGCTCCCGGGCCGCGCGGTTTCTCCTCCCTGGCTCTGCGGCCGCTGGCTCCCCTAGAGGCCGTGCAGCCTATCCACGGGCGCGCCTCCTCCCGGTCCAGGCCTTGGGAGGCGCTCCCGGCGGCGCTTTCGCCCACTTCTGCGAGTTTCTCCTGCGGAGTTGGCGGGACGCGGCCCGAGCTGCTGGGGCTCATTCGTGGCGGTGAGAGCGGCAGCAGTTGCACAACACGCTTGAGCTGCGCTCCGGCGTAGCTGACTTTCGTAGGGCTTGTCCTTCTCCCCTGGTGTAGCCTCACACGTAGTCAGTCCTCTGCGGACTCTGGAGATGAGGATTCTGACATAATTCACGTCGTGCCATTCACTTTTCCTCCCAACAACCCCGGAACTTCACCTCCTCGCGCAGGGGTGTAGCGAAACTTTGGTGTGTGGATCCCAAGTCTCTAGTGCCACGGGGACGGGGCCCGGGGGCCTACCCTGAAGGAGGCAAAACACTCCGGATCTGGCCAGCTGGCAGCGTGTCCCGAGGCCCCTGGATGAGAAAGACACTTGCAGGCATCACCGTGGAAGAAATTTGTAGATTTTGTTGATAGAAATTTTGAACAAGTATGTCTGCATTTTCACATTTCTCTAGTATATAAGTAAGAATGTTTTTAATTTAATAATAGTCTAGGCTTTAAAAAAATATTTAACCTTAACTATTAAGCCATAAACATTAATAGCCAAGCAGGTCTTTTAATGAAGTATTTAGTAAATAATATGTACATTTTAAAGGGAAATTTTGCCCACATTTTAACAAAAAACTTAAAGATACTGAAATTTAAATGGAAAGTCACAAAATGTGTGTGTTCTTACATGCGTGTTCTTAAAATTTTAGCTTAGTAGATGAGATAGATGAGGGGGTCATCCTTAGGTCTTAGGGAAAGTAACTTGTGGCTAATTACTAGGAAATTTGTGCTAAATACCTCTCATATTTTTAGTAAACTGCTTTGTATGTTTTAAGTTTTTTAAATCAATTTTTTAATAATGCAGAGGCTGGCTCAGCACCTGTAGCTTAGCTCTGGCCACATACACTGGGGCTGGCAGGTTCGAACCTGGCCTGGCCTGCCAAACAACAATGACAACTACAACCAAAAAATAAGCCAGGCATTGTGGCTGGGGCCTTTAGGCCCAGCTTCTTGGGAGGCTGAGGCAAGAGAATCACTTTAGCCCAAGAGGTTGAGGTTGCTGTGAGCTGTGATATCACAGCATTGCACCTAGGGTGACCTAGTGAGACACTGTCAAAAAAAAAAAAAAAAAATGCAAGGCTGTGCCTGTGGCTTAGTGGGTAGGGCCCTGGCCAGTTAAAACAGTGGCAACTGCAATGAAAATAGCTGGGCCTTGTGGTGGGCGCCTGTAGTCCCAGCACTGGGGAGGCTGAAGCAAGAGAATCATTTAAGCCCAAGAGTTTGAGGTTGCTGTGACCTGTGACTGCACGACCTTTGACAGCTTGAGACTGTCTCAAATTAAAAAAAAAAAAAAAAAAATGCAGAGGCTATTCAAAATGCCTCGTTTAAATTAACTGTAATTAACAAAACATGTTGTTTAGCTTCTCAAAAAATTTTCTCATTTTGGCGGAGAAAGCATTGTTGAATGAATATGCTGGCATTCCTTTGAAATTAAGTTGCAGAACATTTAATAAATTTCAAAATGTCAGGCACTTTAAAAGGGTATCTGAGCAGAGAAGCTGTCTTGCAAAATTTTTAAGGCAAATTACTAGAATCCTGGAAATATAGAACTATCAGGGATTCTTCTTGTCTTTTTATTCTAGTTTGAAATGGTTTGATTTAAGTGTAAATTGGGATTAGGCACACTTTTTTCCTTAGTGAAACGCTGGGTTGGTGGGAGGGGGTTGCTTTTACAATAAGATGCCTGGTATTAAATGCTGTTGTAAATCAGACCCAGGCTTCTAAATGGGACTGGAGAGTGGGGTGGGGTGGGGGGCGGTGGGGGTTGAAACTGATAAATTGACCTTAAACACTTAGATTTTGAGAAGCTTGAGTGGGCGGTGTTCTGTTTTGTATTGGGAAAAAGAAATGAGACCAACACAATTTTTGAAAAGTTGTTTTTATATTTTATTTCATGGTTATAATTGAAACTTTAAAAAGTATTTGTTACTTCTTAGAAACAGTAAGCTAGAGGACATATGGAAGATAAATTTCAATGCATTTCCTTGTCTTTATTGTAAATCTGTTCTAAACAGAAGCCAATCCTGATCAATAGAATGAAGGGATAGGGCTTGAGTGAAGTGACTGACTTCCAGCTCTAAAAATTCTCTGAATGGTTTTTTACAAGCCTATTGCTGAATAATGCCTCTGGGCAGAAGGCACTCCACTATATGTTAGGTCCATGCTGCTCTCGGTGATGGGCTTTAACTAGAGTACCCTGTGAACCCCCTCCCCCCAAATTCGAAGGTAGTCCTACTTGGGCTGTTAATTTCACTAATTGTTAGGTATTCATTAAGTACTTTTAAGGCTCATATGTTACTAGATTTATAGTTTTATTTTGCAGGTATTAATAAACAAGGTAATGTTGAAAACAAAGATATTGGTTATGACAAAATTAGGAGGGAAGTTGGCTTTTTTTTTTTTTTTGGAGACAGTCTCACTACATCATCTTGGGTAGAGTCACAGCTCACAGCAACCTCAAACTCTTGGGCTTAAGCGATTCTGTTGCCTCAGCCTCCCAAGTAGCTGGGACTATAGGTGCCAGCCACAACCCCCGCCTTTTTTGGTTGCAATTGTGCTTATTGTTTAGCAGGCCCCATGCCGGGCTTGAGTATGTGGCCGGTGCTCTACTCATTGAGCTAGGGGCGCCAAGTTGGAAATTGGCATTGTTTTTTTTTTTTAATTTATTTTTATTTTTTGAGACTAAGCCTCAAGCTGTCGCCCTGGGTAGAGTACTGTGGCATCACAGCTCACAGCAACCTCCAACTCCTGGGCTTATGTGATTCTCTTGCTTCAGCCTCCCAAGTAGCTGGGACCACAGGCGCCCGCCATAATGCTCGGCTATTTTTTTGGTTGTAGCCATCATTGTTGTTTGGTGGTCCCGGGCTGGATTCGAACCCGCCAGCTCTGGTGTATGTGGCTGGTGCCTTAGCCTCTTGAGCCATAGGCACCAAGCCGGAAATTGGCATTTTTTAATATTTGCCATTCACCTTGTGTAGGCTTTGTTGGTTACTATCTAGACTAGAGATGTCCGACCTGATTTTTCGAGGACTGTTTTGCTTATCTGTGGTGTCAGGATATCTTAAAAATTATACAGTGACCTTTTGTTTTGCTCATCAGCTTAATGGTATATATTTAAGGTGTGGCCCAAGGCAACTCTTATTATTCCAATTTGGGGCAGAGGAAAAGAAGGTTGGACACCCTTGATCTAGATCATGTCAACTTAATTGGGACAAATGGGTTTTTATTATTTTTTTTCCAGGTTTATAATTTATTATACAAATTGAGTATCACATAATGAGGTGACATTAGCTTCTCCAGGCATGGTAACTTAACAGATGAAGTACAGTTTAGAATCCATTTATGTTGCTTTCACAGCTAGAGTTTTTTTAGATCTTAACTTGAAGTATATGATTATCAAAGCAGTGCTTCCGTATGTGGCCAGTACACAATTCATTCTAACTGTGATAGTACAAGAGTTGAAATATTTTTTTATACCAGTGAACTGGAATTGGGCATCACTTTCTGGACCTACTGTGATTCTAATCTTGCCAAGGCCACAAATTCTACAACCAGTGCCCTTCAATGTTTGCAGGCACCTGTTGGTCCAGCTGGAAAAAGCCCTTCCTCTCGCCCCCCACCCCAGCGTTCACTGAACAGGACAAATGGTTTTTTAAGTTAATTTACAAATATTTTTTGTGTGGCAATATTTAGTATATCTAGGATGTTTTTGTCAGAAAAATGAAACATTCCATATTCTGTAGCAGTGGTTTATATTTGCTGTTGACCCTAATTATTATGATGGTGTGGCATAATACTGGTCCTGTACACCAGTGATTTTCAACTGGTATGCTGGGAAAAATTTTAAAGATCATTAATTAAATAATTTTCTCTTTTCTTTCCTTTTTTTTTTTTTTTTGAGACAGAATCTCAAGCTGTCGCACTATAGCTCACAGCAGCCTCCAATTGAGGCTCAAGCGATCCTTTGGCCTCAGTTTTTCTATTCTTTAGAAAGAGACTGGGTCTTGCTTTTGCTCAGGCTGGTCTCAAACTCATGAGCTGAAGCAATCCACCTGCCTCAACCTCCTAGTGTGCTTAGATTACAGGCATGAGCCACTGCACCTGGCCTTGCTCCCTTTTTTGATCAACATAATTTAAGTATGCCAGAGAAGTTTAATTATAGGTTCAGGTGTGCCGTGACATAAAAAAGGTTGAAAAACACTGCTGTAGGCCCTTAATCAGTTGGGAAGGTCAGGATTTTTTTAAGAATGTAAACTGGATCTTGAGCAGAATGAGCCTCTGTTTGGATATTGAGCCTCTCTGTTCCCAGGCAGTTATCTTGAGCAGGAATGGTAAAGGCCAGCATATGCCATTACTGATTAACTTCACACTACCTGTGATTCTCACGCTTCTCTTTCCATTAAAAGTATCCAGACAGCACCTGCTTTCCCCAACATTGTCCATCTTTCTCTTCTATGTTTGAGGCTTTTCACAGGAAGTTTTGGACTCCAAGAGTAGCTTCACACTTCCGCCATCAAATTGTAGCCCTTCATCCCTTCCAATTTTGGTGAAACATTCTTTTTCTTTCTTTTCTTTCTTTCTTTTTTTTTTTTGGAGACAGAGCCTCAGGCTTTCACCCTGGGTAGAGTGCTGTGACATCACAGCTCACAGCAACCTCCAACTCCTGGGCTCAAGCGATTCTCCTGCCTCCACCTCCCAAGTAGCTGGGACTACAGGCGCCCACCACAACGCCTGGCTATTTTTTTTTTTTTTTTTTTGGTTGTAGCTGTCATTGTTTGGTGAGCCTGGGCTGGATTCGAACCCGCCAGCTCCTGTATATTGTAGCTGGTGCCTTAGCCGCTTGAGCCACAGGTGCCGAGCCTGGTGAAACATTTCTAAGAGACTTTGTCAAATAATCTCAACGCCTTCCTGAAAAATTGCACTCCTCCATGGAAATGGGCGGAGATTCTTTGGACAGACACAGTATTTATCACCTGAGTCCACAGCAGTGGTTTTCTTGCTTGCTTGCTTTCTTGCTTGCTTGCTTTCTTGCTTAGAGTCTCACTTTATCGCCCTCCGTAGAGTGCTGTCGCGTCACAGCTCACAGCAACCTCCAACTCCTCGGCTTAAGCGATTCTCTTGCCTCAGCCTTCTGAGCAGCTGGGACTATAGGCGCCTACCACAAGGCCCAGCTATTTTTTTGTTGCAGTTTGGCCGAGGCAGGTTCTAACCCACCACCTTCGGTATATGGGACCGGCGCCCTGCCCACTGAGCCATAAGCACCGCCCCCTTTCTTGCCTTTTTTTTTTGAGACTGTCTCACTTTGGTAGAATGAGCTGGTGTAACAGGTCACAGCAACCTCTGAGGCTTAAGCGATTCTCTTGGGTTTAAACTCTGGGGCTTAAGTGATTCTCTTGCATCAGCCTCCCAAGTAGCTGGGACTACAGGCACTATTTTTTGGTTGTAGTTGTCACTGTTGTTTGGCGGGCTGGGACTGGATTTGAACCCACTAGCTCTGGTGAATGTGGCTAGCGCCTTGGCCACTGAGCTACAGCCACCGAGCCACACAGCAGTGGTTTTCAAATGGGATGGATGTTCCAGTTCACTATCTGGGGTATATCCAAAACCTGGGGGAGGGAATGCAGGAGGCAAGGTCTTCTCAAAGATTAAGAACCCCTACTAGAGTATGGAATTGCGTGTAAGAAGAAGACTCTTCCAAAAAAAAAAAAAAAAAAAAAAAAAAGATTTTTTTGTTTAGTTGTTTGCTCTTAGGAATGCTGCAAAGAGCTATTTAAATAAGGCTGGGCACCTGTGGCTCATGCCTGTAATCTTAGCACTGTGGGAGGCCAAGGCTGGTGGGTTGCCTGAGTTTATGGGTTTGAGACCAGCCTGAGCCAAAGCAAGACCCTTCTCTAGAAACAGTTGGGCAGGTGCCTGTAGTCTGGCTATTTCGGAGACTGAGGCAAGAGAATCGCTTGAGGTCAAGAGTTTGAGGTTGCTGTGAGGTATGATGCCACAGCACGCTACTGAGGGCAACAAAGTGAGACTGTCTCAAAAAAAAAAAAAAAAAAAGAAAAGAAAAAAAGCTAAGTAAATTTATCCACAGTCTGTGGTCACTCCATTGAGATCTGTTAGAGTATCTTGACAAATTTTATAGCTCCATTTTTTTGTGCCATCGTATTTGCACAATATGTGTCACACAAATATCATGTACAAAGCTAATAGAGATGGTGATGGTGTTGTTTTTCCCTAGATGTTACACTTATTTAGAAGTGAGACTCTGCCCTACCTAGGTGAACCCTCATAAAATGTGTACAGTGTTTGGTACACAGGGCCACGCCAAACTCCCTGAGGCTTTGTAATGACGCTGCTCATGGGACAGTGGGAATTCCTCTAACGTGTTTTTCTGGATCACTAGAGGAATGGGATTGCTGCTTTCCTCAAAGATCCTCATTATGAGCGGTAGCCCTTGGCCTGTGGCTTCCTGGCCTGGACAGTGCTGGAGTGGTATATCCACATGGTGGTTTACGATTCTGATATTTAGCATCTGGGTGAAAGCCTGGCTTGTCTGCCTGATTTAGTTTCAGCTTTGCTGCTTAATTTTTTTTTGAGACATAGTCTCATTATGTTGCCCTTGGTAGAGTGCTATGTTGTTACAGCTCACAGCAACCTCCAACTCTTGGGCTTAAGCGATTCTTCTGCCTCAGCCTCCCAAGTAGCTGGGACTATAGGTGCCTGCCACAATGCCCGGCTATTTTTTGTTGCAGTTGTCATTGTTGTTTGGCTGGGCTGGGTTCGAACCCGCCAGCCTTGGTGTATGTGACTGGACACCATAATAACTACTGTGCTACAGGAGCCAAGCCATCTTTGCTACTTAATTATAGTAGTAGTATGATTTAAATAATAACTAGAATTTTAGGTCTAAGAAATACTGTTTAAAAAAAAATGCCAACATAGGGTGGCGCCTGTGGCTCAGTGAGTAAGGCACAGGCCCCATATACCGAGGGTGATGGGTTTAAACCCAGCCCCTGCCAAACTACAACAAAAAATAGCCGGGCGTTGTGGTGGGTGCCTGTAGTCTCAGCTACTCGAGAGGCTGAGACAAGAGAATCGCTTGTGCTTAGGAGTTTGAGGTTGCTGTGAGCTGTGTTGCCATGGTACTCTACCGAGGGCAATAAAGTGAGACTCTTTCTATAAAAAAACAAACAAAAAACATGATTTGCTCCTGTAATGGAAAAAAAAATAAAAAAATGCCAACATGTGTCTTTAGTGTGGTCCCGTGAGACATTGGTTTGGTTGGTTCCTTTGTTGGTGCTTGATGCATCTTTGGCAGCCAGAATGGATTTTTGAAGTGCTAGGAAAAATTAGAGTAAAAATTCTTTTTTTTTTTTTTTTTTTTTTGAGACAGAGTCTCACTTGGTCCCTCTTGTTAAAGTGCTCTGGTGTCTTAGCTCACAGCAACTTCAAACTCTTGGGTTTAAGTGATTCTCTTGCCTCAGCCTCCCAAGTAGCTGGGACTACAGGCACCCACCACAATGACAATGCCTGGCTATTTTTAGGGACAGGATCTTGCTCTGACTCAGGCTGGTCTCCAACCTGTGAGCTCAGCCAATCCATTCCCCTTGGCCTCCCAAGTGCTGGGATTATAGGCTTGAGCCACCATGCCTGGCCTAGAGTATAAATCAGGCATTCTCAAATTGTGGCCTGTGGGCCACATGAAGTGCTGTGAATTGTATTTATTCCCATTTTGTTTTTTACTTCAAAATAAGATATGTGCAGTGTGCATAGGAATTTGTTCATAGTTTTTTTTTTTTAAACTATAGTCCAGCCCTCCAACGGTCTGAGGGACAGTGAATTGGCCCCCTGTTGAAAAAGTTTGAGGATGCCTGATATAAATTCTTAAACATCTGATAGTATTTTATAGGATTGGATTGACGACTGGAATTGGCTTTGGGTAGGACTAAATTAAAAAGATGCTTAAAATATTGCTGTCACATTAAGTGTTTACACAAGCCACTTGTATATTAAGTGTGGGATTTAATAGGTGTCTTAGCTCCAAATTGGAGAATGAGGGGGGTTTTTTGAGATAGAGTCTCACATTGTTGCCCTTGGTAGAATGTGGTGGCGGCATAACTTACAGCAACCTCAGACTTTTTGGCTCAAGTAGCCTCTTGCCTCAGCCTCCCAAGTAGCTGGGACTACAGGTGCTTGCCACAGCACCCAACTATTTTTTTAGAGATGAGATCTCACTCTTGCTTAGGCAAGTCTTAAACTCCTGAGCTCAAGCATTCCACCCACCTTGGCCTCCCAGAGTGCTAGATTACAGGTGTAAGCCTCAGTGCCCTTCTCTAGGTGTTGTGTTTTGTTTTAAGACAGTTTCACTCTGTTGCTCGAGGTAGAGTGCTATGGCATCATAGCTCACAGCAACCTTAAACTCTTGCGCCTTAATCAAGCCATCTTCCTGCCTCAGCCTCCAAGTAGCTGGGACTAAAGATGCCTGCCACAATGCCTGGCTAATTTTTCTATTTTTAGTACAGACAGGGTCTCACTCTTGCTTAGGCTGGTCTCAAACTCCTAATCTCAAGCAGTCCATCCTCCTGGACCTCCCAAAGTAGTAGGATTATAGGTGTGAGCTAGCATACTACACTGGCTGAAGTGTTGTGTTTTGTGTGTTATTATGGTTTTTATTTATTTATTTTTTTTCAGACAGAGTCTCACTATGTTGCCCTCAGTAGGGTGCTGTGGCATCACAGCTCACAGCAACCTCAAACTCTTGGGCTTAAGCAATTCTCTTGCCTCAGCCTCCCAAGTAGCTGGGACTATAGGTGCCTACCACAACACTCGTCTATATATATATATTTTTTAATTTTAGAGATAGTCTCACTTTGTCATCCTCGGTTGAGTGCTGTGGCATCACAGCTCACAGCTACCCCCAGCTCTTGGGCTTAGATGATTCTCTGGCCTCAGCCTCCCGAGTAGCTGGGACTATAGGCGCCCGCCACAATGCCTGGCTATTTTTTTTGTTGAAGTTTGGCAGGGGCCGGGTTTGAACCCTCCACCCTTGGTATCTGGGGCTGGAGTCCTTCTCACTGAGCCACAGGCACCGCCCACCCATCTATTTTTTTGTTGCAGTTGTCATTGTTTATCTGGCCTGAGCCGGGTTCCAGTTGTCATTGTTTATCTGGCCTGAGCCGGGTTCGAACTCACCAGCCTTGGTGTATGTGGCTGGTGCTATAACCACTGTGCTACAGGCACTGATCCCAGAAAGGTATTTATTATCTAATGCATAAATACAGCCATCAGTACAGAAATATCCAGTCTTTCCTGCCCTGGTTGATTTTTTTTTCTCTTTTTTCTCTCTTCTTTCTCTTCCCTCCCCTCTTCTCCCTCCTCTCCCTTCCTTCTCCCTTTCCTCTCCTCCTTCCCTCCCCATCAGGGTCTTGCTCTATTCCCCAGGTTGAAGTATAGTGGTAGTCATAGCTAACTGTAGCCTCAAACTCTAGGCCTCAAGTGATCCTTCTGCCTCAGCCTCCCAAAGTGCTATCAGTGTCTGTGTAGTGGAGAACCACAGTGTGGTGGCTGGGTTGTGCACTACTATCATTGCCTAGTCTCTAGATCTAGTCTTTCCATTTATGTAACTGTTTTTAGAAAGAGAGCTATGGGGGCCAGGCATAGTGGGTAGATTGCCTGAGCTCACAGGTCCGAAACCAGCCTAAGCCAGAGCAAGACCTCATCTCTAAAAATAGCCAGGCATTGTGGTGGGAGCCTATCATCCCAGCTACCTGGGAGGCTGAGGCAAGAGAATTGCTTAAGCCCAAGAGTTTGAGGTTGCTGTGAGCTGTGATGCAATGGCATTCTACAGAGGGCTGCAAAGCGAGACTCTGTCTTAAAAAAAGAAAAAAGGGGAACTATGGTTCAAACATGAGTTAGGTAGATGTGAATAGTTGGGGGACTTTTTGCCCATTTTAAAAAATTGATGTAAAATATACACAGTGTTTATCTTTTTTTTTTTTTTTTTTTCTTTTAACTTTGTTGCCCAGGTTAGAGTGCCATGGCCTCAATCTAGCTCACAGCAATCTCAAACTCCTAGTCTCAAGCCATCCTCCCTGCGTCAGCCACCTGAGTAGCTGGGACTACAGGCCTCTGCCATGACACCTGCTAATTTTTCTATTTTTTAGTAGAGACAGGGTTTCAGACAGCTCAGGCTGGTCTGGAATTCCTGAGCTCAAGGGATCCTCCTGCCTTGGGCTCCCGGAGTGCTGGGATTATAGGTGTGAGCCTCTGCACCTGGCAGTATTTATAATTCTAAACATTCATAAGTATACAATGAAGTTCAGTGGCATTGTTTTTGCTGCAAACATTACCATTGTCCCTCTATAGTTAAAAGTTTTCATCATCTCAAACAGAAGCTTTACCCATTAAATAATAATTTCCTGTTTTCACTTGCTCCTGGTAATCCTATGAATTTGCCTGCTCTAGGTCTGAATTCATAAGTGGACTTATACAATATTTGTCTTTTTGTATCCTTAGGGTCCATCTATGTGTAGCATGTGACAGGGTTCTCTTCCTTTTCATAGCTGAATATTATGCCACAGTCCTGGGACTTTTTGCGTCAGGCATATGTCACTTGGACCTGCATGTTAAAGTTCAGAGAAAGAGCCTGAGCCTGATGTGGGTGGAGCCTGTCCTGGGTGGCACTGGGCTCTGCTTTCTCCTGCACCACCTCTGTGGACCTTCAGGGTGGCATAGGCAGGCTTTGTCCTCAGTGTAGAGCTGAGGAGGCAGGCTCAGGAGCGCTAAGTGACTTCATGTATTACTCGGTGGATACTGCCTGGGCCTGTGTGTCTGTATGCCAGGCAGCAGAGGGGTGAACCAAACAGAACGCTATTCAGGAGGAAGCGTGCTGTTCAGCAATTATACGCAGTGGTTGTAAACAAGGTTTTTCTGCTTTGTGCTCTGTCCTTAAAGTTAAAAAAAAACTGCTTAACTATTAATACTTCAGCTTTGTTCTCAATACTGATTTAAAGAATGGTTATTTGGAGTGAGAACAAAATAATTGTTTATGTCTTCAGTTTGGTATCTTTTTCCACTAAGCCAATATGAATTTGTGCTGGTCTTACCTCCTGACCCTATGACAGCTTTTTTGTCTGATTATGAGTCCTTGATTAGCAATAATGACAGTTGACCACTGTACCTGTGTCACAGCCTGAGGGATCTCAGAGGTAGAGGCACGTGGGTCCTGGCAGTCTTGTCAGGTAGACAGTGGGGTATAGGCCTGCTAAACACGAAGAGGATGCACAGCAAGGCCGGGCAACAGGCTTGGGCTGCATGGAGCTCAGTGCCAGAGCTGGGGAGATCCAGGCCTCCTGCCTGTAGCCATGTCTTCCTTGGCAGCCAACACCATCCTCTAAATTAGCCTCCCCAGCCCTGTGCTTCCTTACTGGCCACTCCCCTCCTGTGTTGCTGGGGCTACTACGTTCCTGGTGGTCCCTTTTGTCAGCACTGGTGAGACTTCTTGGCTCAGAATGGCACCACTTTCAACTCCATTTTCTTTTTCTTTTTCTTTCTTTTTTTTTTTTTGTTTTAAGACAGAGTCTCACTTTGTCACTGTTGGTAGAGTGCTCTGGCATCATAGCTCACAGCAACCTGTAACTCTTGGGCTCAAGCGATTATCTTGCATCAGCTTTCTGAGTAGCTGTGACTACAGGTGCCTGACACAATGCCCGGCTAGTTTTAGAGGCGGGGTCTTGCTTTGGCTTAGGCTGGTCTTGAACCTGTGAGCTCAGGTAATATACCTGCCTCAGCCTCCCAGAGTGCTGGGATTACAGGCATGAGCCACCACGCTTGGCCTTCCACTCCATTTTCCAGCTGGAAATGTGGAGGCCCCATCCTCATGGCAGTCCTCTGCAGTGCCCATCACCCATTCCTGTGAGTTCTGCCTCTTGGTGCTAGTGAACATTCTCGCTTGTCTCTGTCTTCTAGCTACCAGTCTGTTTCAGATCCCCATAATTCTTTAGGCAAACTTTCATTTTCACATGTTATACTGTATTTTATTTTATTTATTTTTTTGAGACAGAGCCTCAAGCTGTTGCCCTAGGTAGAGTGCCGTGGCATCACAGTTCATAGCAACCTCTAACTCCTGGGCTCAAGCAATTCTGTTGCCTCAGCCTCCCAAGTAGCTGGTTCTACAGGCGCCCGCCACAACGCCCAGCCATTTTTTGGTTGTAGCTGTCGTTGTTTGGCAGGCCCAGGCTGGATTCGAACCTGCTAGCTCTGGTGTATGTGGCTGGTGCCTTAGCCACTTGTGCTACTGTATTTTAATAGTTGATTTTCTTGTCAACCTTTCATCTTGAACTATGAGCTTCTTAAAGTCTTCAATCTTTCTGCATCCCCAGGACCTAGTAATGGGACTACCTGTGTGGGGGTTCAGATTGCACTCTGCTCAAGGGCTCTACAGGTAGTGGGGTACTTCAGCCTACTTAGAGACTCTGGGCCACTCACGGAAGACCTAGGCAGTAGGTAGGGTCACGTCCCTGGGAAAGCCACACAGCGCGCATGTCACACACATATTCTGGAGGGCACACGTGCTCACCATCTGACCTGCATGCACACCATTCCTTCCTCTCTGTCCTGTGGCTCAGAAGTCCAGTTCTCAACCATTTGATTTAGACCTGGCAGTTTGTCAATGAGTGGACCAAGGCCACTGCCCACAGCGTTCCAAAATGCTCCTTAGGTCAAGAGTTGTTCATGTTGAACAATAACATAGTTACAAAAAAATTCACTTGAGGAAGGGATGCCTTTTTATCATCTCACCAGGAGCTCTGCTAGTGACTCTACAGACTGTATTTGACAGGTGGTGGAAGCAAGGTCTTGGGGCTCACCATCCAGCCACTTCTGAGTCCTCAGAGCTCAGGCCAGCAGCACCGTATATAATAGCCCCAGACCAGAATTGGTCTGAGTGTCCATTGGGGTAGGATGGATAAATAAGTTATAGTATATTTATAACTAGCAACAAAGAACAATAAACTATGGCTATGTACCACATGTATGAATGTGCAAACACAATGTTGAACAAAATAAAAGAGTATAGACTACATGATTTTATGGATATAAAGTTCACAAATTGGTCAAACAAATCCTGGTGTTAGGAGTTGTGACGGTGGCTCCTCTTGAGGTGTTGGTTTTGGAGGGGACTGGAGGGTTTCTGGGGTCGAGGTAATGATACATTTCTTGACCTGCTGTTCACAAAAGTGTGTTCTCTTTGTGAATTTATCAATCTTACCATTCGTGCACTTTAAAAAATACTAAACAAAACGATTGCCCCCTCTCAAACCTTATTGTTCCTCTGAGTTTTCAGCAGCTTCTCTTTTCTTTCTTTCTTTTTTTTTTTTTGTAGAGACAGAGTCTCACTTTATCACCTTCTGTAGAGTGCTGTGGAGTCACACAGCTCACAGCAACCTCCAACTCTTGGGCTTAGGCGATTCTCTCTTGCCTCAGCCTCCTGAGTTGCTGGGACTACAGGCGTCCGCCACGATGCCTGGCTATTTTCCTGTTGCAGTTTGGCCGAGGCTGGGTTCCGTATATGGGGCTGGCGCCTTACTGACTGAGCCACCCAGCGCCGCCCAGTTTCTCTTTTCTAGAGCAAATTCTAGAGTGAGTTTTGAAGCCTCACAATCAACCAGGACCATCTTCAGCTACCCTGACTCCCTTTCCTCTGCTGATCCTGTGTCCTGGCTTTAACACAGAACTTTCTCATGGCTCTTTTCAACCTCGACCATCTCTCGTGACCCTTGCTCTCTAGTAGCAGAGTGAAAAGTAGCTTGCCCCTTCTCTGTAGTCTGCTGGTGTCCCTTGATGTCAAGAGGAGACTTGGCATAGACTGCTGTTCCTCAAAGGCAGCGGTTCTCAACCTGTGGGTCGCGGCCCCTTTTAACCGTATTAAAGGTTCACGGCATTAGGAAGGTTGAGAACCACTGCTCTAAGGAATGTCAGCAGGGCAGAGTTTGAGTCAGTCACCCACTGATGGCTCCATTCCATGGATGAGAATGGCCACCGGCTAGGTCAATCCGAGGGCTGAAGGCTCCCCTGTCTATACCATTAAGCCCAGATCTCTGGCCTAGGTGCTACTGACTCCTGAAACCCCTTCCCTGCTCTCTCTGGTGTTGCTGCTCCTCACCTAGGCACCTGCTGTCTGCCTGGAGTGTTGTTGTACTTGATCCTTCCTGTCTACCCTTCACTTGGCTTCTGGATTCCATCATCCTAAGACAGTGCTGGCTATGGTACTCATGAACAGTGGCTCCCCTTCCTGTGCCTTAATTCCAGACTTGACATGGCCTTGAAGGTTCCCAAACTGAGCCTCTGTATACCTCCAGAGTTTCACCCTTCCATGTTTCTCCAGAGTCTTCCCTACCATCTACTTGTGGCAGATGGAGCCTGCAGGCTTCACATTACTCTGCTTCTATGCTTATGCTGTTCCCTCTGGCTGGAATTCCATGCTTCCCCACACTCGGGGATAGTTATCTCAGTTTTAAAGCTTTCTCTGACTTCTTTATTCTCCCATATATGTATATATATATTTTTTTGAGACACAGTCTCACTATGTTGCCCTCGGTAGAGTGCTAGGGTGTCACAGCTCACAGCAACTTCAAACTCTTGGGTTTAAGTGATTCTCTTGCCTTAGCCTCCCAAGTAGCTGGGACTACAAGCACCCACCACAACGTCTGGCTGTTTTTTGTTGCAGTCGTTATTGTTGTTTGGCTGGCCTGGGCTGGGTTCGAACCCACCAGCCTCAGTGTATGTGGCTAGTGCTGGAACCACTGTCTTACGGGCGCCTAGCCTATTCTCCCATCTTTTAGTTGCTTTTTTTCTCCCTTTGAACATTCCTTTTTCTTTGAAGCTATTTATTTGCCTGGTTCCCACTGCCTCTCCCTGGACAGAAAACTTGCTGTCGGCAGGATGTTGTGTCTGTCCATCCTGTCAGTGCCTGAGACTTGGTAAATGTTTACAGGGTAGAGGGTGGCTAGGGGAGAGGTGAACACATTCTGGCTTTGAGGACACCCTCTCTGCTTGTTGTCAGGCCTCCTTGCATTGATTATTTGTTTGAAGGTAGTATGACTATGTCTCCTCTTTCAGTTTTCAAAAAAAAGAACGAAAAATAGAGATTGGAAACAAAGTGATTTGTGTGAATTCCTATAAGAGAAGAAAGAACTCTTCTGCCAGTTCTCGGGCATACGGTGTCACTCCTAGGATAGGATCCTCCATACATGCTTGGCAGCTTCTTGAGAACCTCTCCATTTTTGTTGGAATGTAAACTTACGGTTTAGCAAAGTTAGGTATTTCAAACCAGATGCTTAGACCATGAAAATGAGTGTGCTTGCAATATGTCCCATTTTATGCCACTTAAGCAGAGCACTAGGCTTCTGGTAAGTGGCCAACACAGGCCACACGGTATCTCAGTTGTCCCTAGACCTAATAGCTCACTATCTATACATTCTTAACACAGTCATTTCAGTGATATCAGGTATTGAAATCAGATTTTTTTTACTGAAAAATTGATTTAGTATGGTTTTTACCTTATCTTCTTGCAGTTATATTGAGAAAGGGGTTGATTTAAACTCTTCAGTCCCCTCGTTTTCATATAAGCAAGAAGTAGTAATTTTAATGTCACTTTCTTAAAATTTACTGTTATATAATTATGTGATAAATTCATATAACAATGTCTGGCCCATAGTATTGAATATATATATGCTATTCTTTTTTCCCCATGTGTAGAAGTCTGTGAAATAGGATCCCATTTTACAATTACAAAGTTCCTTACTGAAGCTGAATGTCCAGGTCTCTGCCCCTGCCTGTTTAAACGATATTCTTTCTGGATCCATTTTTCCGTGTTCATTAGAACTCAAAATGGTTATCTTTTTGAAGTTTGCTTATTGGATTCTGTGGCATATGAGAGAATAGATAAAGTAAGACTGTGGGACATCAGCCCTCCCCTTTCCACCAGTGGACATCTCCCAAGTGTCTTTTCTCCTGTGCAGGTGAGAGTGTGGGGTCAAGGAAAGTCAAGCAGCGGGCCCAGGGTCACCCAGCCTTGTGACAAGTGACCTCCGTTGGCTACTAAGGGCAATGTCAGGGATTGGTTTGGATTTTCTATTTTCAATGAAAGAACAGAGTGGTTAGTGAATGCTGCCTGGGATAAGTATAATTCAACATTGAAAAGTGCCTTTGTGACATTTAGTTCCATATGAGGAGGCTACTTCCATGTTGAAATCGTAGGTGTTCCTCACTAAAAACTTGTATTGATAGAGCCATTTGCTGTTAATGTGGTCATAGTATGCTCTGAGTGAGAAATGACACTCATGCTCCTGCCGTCCCTTTCCATATCTGTATCAGTGGCTATAAGAAAAATATTTTGATTTACTATTTAGGTCAAAATGTTTCTATGTGGCCACCTTGTAAAAAATTGCGAAGGTAGTTAACCCTCAACATCTCATAATGCATTTTCTACTGCAGTATGGGGCACTTTCATGTGGCAAGTTTTGTGACGTCTTTCAGGAAAATTGGTTGGGTTTTAAAAGGAAAAAGTTTGAAAAAATTTTAAAGATATAAAAGGACCATGGCCTGAGGTGGTTGGAGAGATTAGTAAGGACATAAGGATGAAGGACAACAGTGTGGACCAGGAGTTGATGGGTCATTAGAAACAAGCCAGAAATGTGAGCCTCGGGTACAAAATATAGCCCTTAATACTCAAGCTGTGCATTTCAAAATGGAATTTTATTATAATGAAGTTATCTGAAATGAGCTGTCAGTTGTTAATACTACTGTTCTTGCTCTGAGTTGAATATTTATAGAGATTTACTTTTTATTGCAGATTACATATTACAGGAAACATCTTGGGACGGTCCTAGATGTCATGTGCTGTAACTAGAGTTGAATAATATTTTTATCATTTCTGAGAGGTGATGTGTTCTTTCTTATTTTTCCAAGTGTGACATTTCCAAGATCACGGTCAGTTTCTGAAAAGTAGTAGTATTAACATTATGTGAAAACCACAGATGACTATTTCTTTCATGTATTTTCTTTTTCAGAGAGTGATCTTCAAAATGAAGACTAGAGAATTTTAGGTTCTCAGTAGGAACTGCAAAAATTGAAGGAAAGAAAACTTTCAAAAGGAAATTGTTTTGAAAGTATGTTTACAATGAACTGATACTGTTGACAGGTTTCTTTCTTTTTTCTTTTTTTTTTTTTTTAATAAGAAGATTGTATTTATGGTAAAAGGAAACTGGACTAACAATGAGGCCAAAGACTTTTCCTGCCACGACTTATTCTGGAAATAGCAGGCAGCGATTGCAAGAGATTCGAGAAGGGTTAAAGCAGCCGTCCAAGTCTTCGGCTCAGGGGTTACCCGTGGGACCAAACAGTGATACTTCCCTGGATGCCAAAGTCCTGGGGAGCAAGGATGCTGCCAGGCAGCAGCAGCAGATGAGAGCCACCCCAAAGTTTGGACCTTACCAGAAGGCATTGAGGGAAATCAGATATTCCTTGTTGCCTTTTGCTAATGAATCGGGCACTACAGCAGCTGCAGAAGTCAATCGACAAATGCTGCAGGAGCTCGTGAATGCAGGATGTGACCAGGTGGGTGCAGACCCCCCAAGGGGTGGGGATTGGGGTGGCGGCTACAGTTGAGGCACCCAGAATCCTTTGGCAGTTAGGTGTTTGAAGGGTTTCAGTGGCTACTACTCATGGAAGTGTTGCTAGCTAAAAACCCAAGGGTTTTTTAATGCTCCTTTAATCGTTGAACTATTTGCTTTCTTCTCTCTGAAAAGGTCTTTTGAGCTGCATTTCCTTTTCAGACAAGATCCAGAAATATCTGGGCTCTCTTGAAATTGTACCACATGTATTTTCTGTTCTGTTCTGGTGAAGATGAGAGGGACAGTCCTATTTGCCCCCTTTTTTGGGTTTTACTGAGCTGCCATGGAGAAGAGACTGGCTTCCCTTATTTTATTTTTGGTTTGTGCAGTTTTTTACTTATCTAGGGGAAGGGTTGATGAACATACATCAGCTATTTTCTGCCTCTGTTTTCACCTATTTTAGAAAGTAGTGTATATCTTGTTAGAGGTAATATATTTCTATTCAGAAAATGAGATAGAATAGAAAAGAAAAAATTTGTCAGAAAATGAGATAGAATAGAAAAGAAAAAATTGGGGAAACATCAAAATGGTGACAACACAATCTAACTTCTCATTTGCTAAGGAATAAAGGATACATTAATGGAGGTAGCACCAATTATCATAAGTATACAACATATAGCATGTAGTGGTGATAAGTGTATGATCCCTTAGCAATTCAGGTACCTGCATAAAATCCAAGTTGAGAGGACCTTACAAAATGGAACTAGTATGCAACCAGTAAAAACATAATTGCAGTATGAAATTACTTTATTACCATCTGTCACTTAAAAGTCACAGTTCCATGAAATGGAATAAGCTAAGTATTTTTACTGCCTTGGAAAATTAGTAAGATTTCATGCTCAAAACATTTCAGGATGGCTTGAGCACTTTTAGTTTCTTAGAAATAATCTAATTATGCACTACTGGCATCACAATCACAGGAAAAGGCTCATAGTATTTCCTAAAACAATCTCAATCCCCTTGTTTTGGTTTATTACCATAGAACTTAACTAGAGCATTTTCAAATGATGCATTTGTGAAATGAATCCAGCTATTTAACAGGGGCATTCCTTGACAAGTCGGAATATACAGGGATTAATTTGTGTATAGCAAGCATTGTTATGTCGAGTTGCTTTCATTAAAGCCCAGGATGATGAGTAATGTGGTGCAGAATGTTTTAGCAGGGGAAGCTGACAGCAGAGGCATGGCCTTTCTCGTTGTTCAAGTATGGAGTTAAATCTGCTGCCAAGAGCTGTCTATCCCTTGACAAACAGAACCCGATGGTTTTGCAAGTAGGAAGGAGCAGTCCTTATAGCAAATAGGACTGCAGAGAGACTTTGAGGCCAACAGCAAAGCTTAAAATCTTCTCCTGTAAAATCACTTGCAAATAAAAGAGGCAAACAGAGCCTGGGTATTTGTTGCAGTTGTGTTTCAGCTGTAAGAAAAAGAAGTCAAGCAAATAATCCAAAATATGGGTAGGATCTTATTAGAGTAAAATCCATTAGCGATAATTACAGAGGAAGAAATAATAAAGCTGGTGCTGATTCCAACAGAGTGAAACGCAAATACAGTAAAATTAAGGATCGTGACACCAGTGAAGTTCATCAACATTTAATTTATGTTAATTGCAAGCAGAATGGGCTCCATTTACCATATTTAATGCTCCTGAAATAATTCTGTCAGTTTGGTATAGAGTGTTAGTTTATAACTTAAAACAGCTGTGCCTCCACCCAGTCCCTCCAACTCAGACTTCTCTTGGTCTGGATAAAAGGTGCATTTGCTTTCAGAAAATTCTGGTAGGAAAGTTATTATGTGAGTCCAAATAATGCGAGAAAAACTGTGTGCATCTGTGGGATAAAGCAGATGATTAGACTCTAGTATAATAGTAAGGAGGAATCTCTCTCTTTGTCTCCTATTGTGTTGCCTTTCCATTTAGATTGTTTTGTTCCCATTTTTTGAGTTTAAGTGTTGTCTTTAACTGCTATATTCATCAGAATGTCCATGTTTTCCCAAGTTCTTATAGGTACCAAGTGTTGATTCACACTTTCATATGCAATATTTTGTTTATTACACATATACACACAATTTTTTCCATTTTATTTATACTCAGACTTACTGAAAATATTTACTTCAGTGTTTGTAAATGGATGTTGTCTTTTAAACTTTTTAGCAAAGGAAAATTTACGTTAAAAAGTGCACTATTCCTAAGCATACAGCTTAGTGACTTTTCACATATTAAGCACCCCCACTTGCATGTATATATGTATATTTTTGATTAGCTTATATATTTTTAATTAAAATATTTTAAAATGGGCCAGGCTTGGTGGCTCATGCCTATCTGTGAGGCTGTGACAGGTGAATCGTTTGAGCTCACAGGTTCGAGACCAGCCTAAGCAAGAGCGAGACCCCCATCTCTAAAAATAGCTGGGTGTTGTGGCAGGTGCCTGTTGTCCTAGCTACTTGGGAGGCTGAGGCAAGAGAATCTCTTGAGCCCAAGAGTTGAGGTTTCTGTGAGGTATGACGCCAGGGCATTCTACCAAGGGTGACAAAGTCAGACTCTTGTCTCAAAAGAAAAACAATAAATACATATATATATTTATTTTACAATGGAAATTTCTAGGAAAAGACTTTAGGATAAGTATTTTCTGAGTAATGATATAATGTATATGTCAAATGATATGATAATAAATCTTTTGCATATAAGTTACTGAAGACATGAAAATTCCTATGTGAAAAAAACCTAGACCAATAGATTAATACCTCCATAGCTGACCAACTCCCTACACTGACAACCTTCTTAAGTAGACCTGATTTTCATAGAGCAGACAGGCACCACACGTACGTATAGTAGGTCTGGTTCCTTACATTGACCACTTCCGTGTGTTGACCAGGTTGTTACAGTCCCTTAAGTGCCATTGTATTTTTTTTTTGAGACAGAATCTCAAGCTGTTGCCCTGGGTAGAGTCCCATGATGTCATAGCTCACAGCAACCTCAAACTCTTGGGCTCAAGCGATTTTCTTGCCTCAGTCTCCCAAGTAATTGGGACTGTAGGCGCCTGCCACAATGCTACTGGCTATTGTTTTATTGCAATTATCATTGTTGTTTTAGCTGGCCCAGGCCAGGTTTGAACCCGCCAGCCTCAGTGTATGTGGCCGGCACCCTACCCACAGAGTTATGGGTGCCGCCATATTTCTTAAGAAGGAGTTCTTTAAAAAGAGACTTAAGGCATTGGAAAGACAAGTTTTTTGGTTATAAGTGTCATATTTTGTAGAAAATTAGTTTTATGGTTGTGTCATATTTTGTAGATTGGGAGACTTGTTATTGGCATACGTGATCATTTAAATTTAGCTTTTATCTCCCTTTTAAGATTTAGTTCTACTTTTCCTTTTAATCTTTATGATTTCAAATGATCCCGTTACCAGATTCTCTGCTTTTCTTTTCCTGAAAAGTTTTAAAAAGCACTGCTTGGATTTTTTGAAGATGTTAACATGCATAACCTTTCTCTGTTCCACAGAGGTGTATGTGGCTTGTATTCTCAGTGAGTTGTAGTGGGTTGTCAGGGGTGGCACCTGTGTGGTGGGGGTGGGGATGTGGTGGGCTCCTGTACTCAGCCTATGCCCTGATCCAGCAGCTTCCCAGGGTAGGTCCATGGCTCCTGTCTCCCTCAGAATAAGAAAGCACCTTTTCACATTGGGTCTTCTAGAGGAAGACTCAGGTGAGAAATTTCTTTTAGAAGTGAGTCCTAGGCAGTGTTTCTTCTTCCCTTGAGAAATTAGCATATGCCTTTTCTCTCTCTCTCTCTCTCTCTTTTTTTTGAGACAGAGTCTCACTCTGTTGCTCAGGCCTACCTAGCTCAGAGCAACCTCAGATTCCTGGGTTCAAGCGATCCTTCTGCTTCAGCCTCTGGAGTAGCTGGGAATATAGCCCTCCACCCCCATCACAATGCCTGACTAATTTTTCTATTTTTAGTAGAGATGGGGTCTCACACTTTCTCAGGCTGGTCTCAAACTTCTGAGCTCAAGGGATCCTCTGCCTCCACCTTCCACACCTGGGATTTTAGGTGTGAGCCAGCCCACTGGCTATATATGCCTTTTCTTTAGGGATGACCTGTGTATCCTGACTTCAGTCAAGCCTCCCTCTGATTTGTTGAGGGTGCCCAATTATGTGGCTCAGCATAGATATGTGCATTTTCCTGGTTCTAAATGTCATTATAGCCTGTCAGCTGTAATTTTGCAAATCCTGATTTAATCTATTCCCCCCCACACACACACTTTATTGTGTTTAAATGATTTTAATATTTAATGGAATATGAGGATAGGGAGAAACATAAACAGACTTCATTACTATCAATAAGGAAATGTGTGAGAAAAACAGCTGATGTTTGGATGTGCATTCAGAGGCAGGCTTCCTGAGAACAGTAGTCACAACACTGTACTAATCAGGGGTGATTTGATTAATAAGAAAAGGGAGGGCCGGGCATGGTGACTCACACCTGTAGTCCTAGCACTCTTGGAGGCCAAGGCAGGTGGATTGCTTGAGCTCACGAGTGAGTTCAAGACCAGTCAGAGCAAAAGCGAGACCCTATCTCTACTAAAAATAGAAAAACTGAGGCAAGAGGATCGCAGACCCCCTCATGCTGTGCTGCAGCTTCTGGGCTCTCGCAGATACAGGCTCAATACCCCTCTCCCTGACCTTGCTTGCTTATTTTGGGGCTATTAGGATGTAGTTTTGTTATAGTTCCCTACCTTCCCATGTCTGGATTCTAGCTTAGCTCAAATTCTTTTTTTACCGCAGGATCTTCCTGGTTCTTCCACTGAGATACGAGCTGTTCCTGTTCAAGCTTTTATAGCAATTCGTGTCTAACTCATAGGGTGCTTGATGCATTAGGACTTGTGTTGGCAGATTGTCGTGTTCTTTTCTTGCTTTCCCTATCATTTGTGCCTTCTGTTGAGACCTGGGTACTGGGAATTTATTCCTTTGTGCCCAGAAGGCCTCCATGCTGCTTATCTAGGGCATGTCCTCAATTTACATTTGCTGAAGTAGTGATGGTTCCATGTACTAGTGCAGGCAGAGGCCCTCATTTCAACTGTCAGACATCTCAGTAGATGCTAAGGAGAAAGACAGATCCTCCCCATGGAATTTATTTTGTTTAGTTCCATCAATATGCATCATCAGGAAACTATAGAATGAATAACAACCCAAAATAAGGAAACAAAGATCTCAACCAGTGGAGGTTCATTAAGCCAAAATTTGGAGGGGGGGGGGGGGACACAAACCACAGAATACAAATCACAGATGGATCTGTGGCTGTTTTTCCTAAGGGGAATTTGGGAAAGTCAGTATTTAATGGAAGGCTTACAGAAAAAAAGGGGGCTGGGGTGGTTAAGGCAAATGTTTACATTCTTGTGAGGCCCAGAAAATCTACATTTTACTTAAGGCAAGGTGAATGTTTGTAGAGAAATGGACAGTGAAGAATCAATTATGTAGATGTCCCTGGGTTAGTGGAAGAATGATTGATCTTGTCCACAATCAACAACACACTGTAGTTTTAGGAGCTAGACTTAGTCTGCAGACCCAAAGTTAAAATTTGCAAGTCCTTGTTTATGGAAAGCCTCCAAAGAATTTCCTTATGAATGATTTGTGGGAGCAGTCCTCCTTAGATGCCAGTGGCCTTTTATCTCCCCCCCAACCTCCCAGAGCTGGCCATAATGTTGGAAGGGGATGTCTAGGAAGTAGGGTGTTACATGACTCAGCCTTCAGATTTGACCTACCATTTTGCGTACAGAGTTGGGGGGAGTCGTCCTGAGATTTTTATTTTCCTTTATGAGAGAAAGATGTAGAGACATGTTAATGCTGAACTCCTAGTCCTTTGTCTTGATGATAAGCTTCTGTCTCAGGATTGTTTCACTATAGTCTATAGTAAAGGTATTTTGCTGAAAAAGATAAAAGGAGTTTAGATAACATGTATATTTCTTCTATCTACCCCCCCTTTTTCTTTTGAGACAGAGTCTGACTATGTCTGCCTCAGTAAAGTGCTGTAAAGTCACAGCTCACAGCAACCTCCAATTCTTGAACTTAAGTGATTCTGTTGTCTCAACCTCCCGTGTAGCTGGGACTACAGGCGCCTGCCACAATGCCTGGCTATTTTTTTGTTGTAGCTGTTACTGTTCCTTGGCAGACCCAGGCTAGGTTCGAACCCACCAGCTCCAGCGTACGTGGCTGGCACTCTAGCTCCTGAGCTACAGATGTCCAGCCAGTCTCCCTTCTTTTTGAAAGGGAAGGAGTTTTCAGTGTTGTTGAACACTCACATTGCCCTGAAATATTAGTAGGAGAAGAGGAAGAAAGAAACGCTTTAGTTTAGGAATGTCCAAGTTGTATAACAGGAAATTGTATCACAATGGCATTTGGGTGTAAGGAGTTCCTTGCCCCCCCTTCTTTATATTTATTTCATTTATTTATTTTTTGAGACAGAGTGTTAAGCTGTGGCCCTGGGTAGAATGCCATGATGTCATAGCTTAAAACAACCTCCAACTTGGGCTCAAGCAATCCTTTTGACTCAATTTTTCCTTTTTTCTATTTATTTATTTATTTATTTGACAGAGTATGCCCTGAGCAGAGTGCAGTGGTGTTTTGCCTCTCTGCAACCTGAGACTCGGGCTGTGGGCATCCCGTACTGTATCAGCCTCCAGAAGCCACTGGGATTATAGGTGCTTACTGAGGTGCCAGGCTGGGTTTTTCAACTTTTTAGGCGTTGGGGTCTTACTCTCACTCAGGCAAGTCTCGAACTCCTGAGCTCAAGCAATTCTCCTTCCTCAGCCTGCCACCGTGCTGGGATTACAGGCGTGAGCCACCCCACCCGGCATTGTTTTTCTGTTTTTAGTAGAGATGGGGTCTTGCTTTTGCTCAGGCTGGTCTCAAAGTTGTGAGCTCAAGCAACCACCCACCGGGGCCTCCCAGAGTGCTATGATTACAGGTATGAGCCACCATATTCTGGCCTTCCCCACTTCTTTTTAAATGGCTTCAAATTAAGTTGGCTTTGCCAAAAGATAAGAACTGTATATGTTCTTAAAGTAGGATTTAAAATTACTTTGACAGGACCCAAGCAAATCATACATTCCTGTGCTATCTCCTACCCTATCCCTAGTCATCTCCTAGTAGTTACAATAGTGTGTGTTCATTGTGCAAGTTTGGAAAATGCAGAAACAAAAAAAGAAAATAAAAATCACCTGTAATTCAGTCAGCCTAGATATAACCACTGCTAATGATTTTTATATAAAACTGGACAACTATTTTCTCTCTCTCCCTTTTTTTTTGAGACAATCTCACTATGTCACCCTCTTAGAGTGCTGTGGCGTCAGCTGTTCACAGCAACCTCAAATTCTTGGGCGTAAGCAATTCTCTTGCCTCAGCCTCCCAAGTAGCTGGGACTACAAGGCGCCTGCCACAATGCCCAGGTATTTTTTTTGCCCAGGCCAGATTTGAACCCGCCAGCCCTGGTGTATGTGGCCAGCGCCCTAACCACTGAGCTATGGGCACCGAGCCTGGACAACTATTTTCTAGGTAAAAATATATATATTGGTGTATATATTAAACTAATGGTTTATAATATGTGAATTGGGGGCTTGTGGTAACACAGGTGGCCTGTGCCCTCCCAGACACCTCCCTGCCCTCTGGCTTGGCCCAGAGGCTCTTTCCTCAAGTGCCTCCTGCAGCTGTCCCCTCCTCTACCCAGACCAACCTTTCCTGCTTGGTGCCCTCCTCCTAGCACTTATTCTGAAAAGGAAGATTCTGTCATTTCCCTTCCAGAATCCTAGTTTCAGGTCCCTGGTCTCTGCAGCCTTGCTCTGGCCTTGCCTGCTCTGTAATGTTTAGACTTCCCAGTGCTGACCCTCTTTGCTGGGGTAAGGCTTTCAAGCCAGTGATTCAGAAGAGTCTTTAATGATCCCCTAGTCTAAATTACATCTCTTGGTTCTCTCTCTTGACACAGTGATTTACCCTTTCAGCATTTGTCAGAATTTGCTGTTAAGTTATTTTTTTATATATCTTCTCCTATAGATTTTAAGCCCCTCAAGGCAGCAGCTTTATTCTTAGTCACCACTTTCTAGGACCAGGAAGTGTGCAAGCTCTCAAGAACTTCTGATGAACAAACCAAGGGACAAACATTTTATCATAAATTTTTTTTTTTTTTTTGTAGAGACAGAGTCTCATTTTGTCGCCCTCGGTAGAGTGCGGTGGCGTCACAGCTCACAGCAACCTCCAACTCCTGGGCTTAGGCAATTCTCTTGCCTCAGTCTCCTGAGTAGCTAGGACTATAGGCGCCTGCCACAAGTATTTTTTTGCTGCAGTTTGGCGGGGGCCAGGTTCGAACCTGCCACCCTCTGTATAAGGGGTCGGCATCCTACCTACTGAGCCACAGGCGCCATCCTATTATAAATATTTTTATTCTCTTAAATATTCTTTTAAAACATGATTTTTAACACTGTAATATATTCCGTTGTTCAAATAGATGTTCCATAATTTAAGGAGTTGGTGGTGGATATCCTTCTACATAAATCTTCATGGGTACCGCTCATTTTCTTGGAATAAATTTTAGGAAAAGAACTGCTAGGGTAAGTGATAAGAGCATTTTCATAATTTCTATTTTTATTTCCAAGGAGCTAGCTTTTTTTTTTTTCTTTTTCTTTTTTTTTTCTCAAGATGTCACCCTGGGTAGAGTGCTGTGGCATCATTGCTCTCAGCAACCTCCAACTCTTGGGCTCAAGCGATCCACTTATCTTAGTTTTTCTATTTTGAGTTGAGATGGGGGTCTTGCTTTTGTTCAGGCTCGCCTCATAATAATGAAAAAAAAGTGATCATGGTAATAGTGGAATGATGAAAATAGTGGAATGATGTGGTAATAATGGAAAACTGTCACCGTGCAAGGGGGTGCTACGAAGTGCTGGGGACTGGATCTATTTTCCTGTGAAAATGGGTTTTTGAGGAAATCATGTTTCCCTTTTTCTCCAAGTGACTTACCTTTTTGAGGTTCAGGTCCTAGGTTGACATCAGAGTCTGCAGTCCTGGTCTGTGCACTGTGGATGTAATTGCTGCCACCTCGTGAGTTGTCCTGCAGACCCCAAGGAATGTCTGTAAAGTGACTGGCACACGGTCAGTACACAAAAATGGGTACACAAACCACTGTGCCACATGTCATCAGTGCTCAGAAGTTTGTGAAGCAGTTGGAGAGCTGGGTTTCAGTGCACCATGGCATATTTTATTTCATAGCAAGATTTCCACTTAACCGGCTGTGGTGCTGCTGCTGCTGTCCCCTCCTCTATGGGAGTTGCATGAAGAAATTGTGCTCTAACTTCGGGGATGTGTGTGCCCTTGTGGTTTTTTTTTTTTTTTTTTTTTTTTTAAGAGACAGAGTCTTACTTTGTCGCCCTCAATAGAGTGCTGTGGCGTCACGGCTTACAGTAACCTCTAGCTCTTGGGCTTAGGCGATTCTCCTGCCTCAGCCTCCCAAGTAGCTGGGCCTACAGGCACCCGCCACAACGCCCGGCTTTTTTTTTTTTTTTTTTTTTTTTGTTAAATCATAGCTGTGTGCATTAGTGCAATCAAGGGGTACAATGTGCTGGTTTCATATACAATCTGAAATATTCTCATCAAACTGTTCAATGTAGCCTTCATGGCATTTTCTTAGTTTTGTATGTAGACATTTGTATT
>CAUYPK010005882.1:0-45149 GCA_963574355.1 Loris lydekkerianus | reverse complement strand
AGAAGCCCAAGTGCCCATCAACCCACGAATGGACTAGCAAATTGTGGTACATGTACACCATGGAATACTATGCAGCCTTAAGGAAAGATGGAGACTATACCTCTTTCATGTTTACATGGATGGAGCCGGAACATATTCTTCTTAGCAAAGTATCTCAGGAATGGAAGAAAAAGTATCCAATGTACTCAGCCCTACTATGAAGCTAAAGTACAGCTTTCACATGAAGATTATAACCCAACTATAGCACAAGACTATGGGGAAAGGGCCAAGGAAGGGGAAGGATGGGGGGGAGGTTTTGGTGGAGGGAGAGTAATGGGTGTGGCCACATCTATGGTGCATCTTAGAATGGGTACAGGCGATTGCACTAATGTATTTAAATAAAAAAAAAAAGAAGACAGACACAAAATCTATAAACACATGAAAAAAAGCTCATCATCCTTAATCATTAGAGAAATGCAAATCAAAACTACTTTGAGGTATCACCTAACCCCAGTACGAGTAGCCCACATAACAAAATCCCAAGACCAGAGATGTTGGCGTGGATGTGGAGAAAAGGGAACACTTGTACACTGCTCCTGGGAATGCAAATTAATACATTCTTTTTGGAAAAATGTTTGGAGAACACTTAGAGATCTAAAAATAGACTTGCCATTCAATCCTATAATTCCTCTACTAGGTATATACCCAGAAGACCAAAAATCACATTATAACAAAGATATTTGCACCATAATGTTTATTGCAGCCCTATTCATAATTGCTAAGTCGTGGAAAAAGCCAAAGTGCCCATCAATCCACAAATGGATTAATAAATTGTGGTATATGTACACCATGGACTATTATGCAGCCTTAAAGAAATATGGAGACTTTACCTCTTTTATGTTTACATGGATGGAACTGGAAAATATTCTTTTCAGTAAAGTATCTCAAGAATGGAAGAAAAAGTACCCAATGTACTCACCCCTACTATGAAACTAGTTTAGGGCTTTCACATGAAAGGTATAACCCGGTTGCGACCTGAGCTGGAGATGATTTGGAATGGTATTTATTTCTCTGTTATAAATGGCATAGACTTGCTCTAAATGTTAGGTGTTATTATGGACTGAATTTTTTCCCCCAAATTCTTATGTTGAAACCCTAATCCCCAATGTGACTGTTTCAAAGATAGGGCCTTTGGGGAGGTAATTAAGGTTAAATGACTTCATATGGATGAGTTCTTAATCCAACAGGACTCCCATTTTTACAATAAGAGGGAAAGATAAAAGATATCTCTCTCTCTCTCTCTTACTCTCCACATACACAGAAAACAAGGACATGGAAGGACAGACCAAGAAGGCAACCATCTACAAGCTAGGAAGAGTGGCTTTGTCAGAAAACTCTCCTGATCATACTTTGATATTGGACTTCTGATGTTCAGACAGTTAGAAAATAAATTTCTTTTAAGTCCCCTAGTCTGTGGAATTTTCTTATATGACAGCCTGAAAAAACTAATACTAATACATTCCATGTAACTTACCCATGAAGGCTTATCAAGAACTACTCAGTGCCTGTTTCTGCGCTAGACACAATCCAGAAGATTCTGGTTTAACAGAGTTTCAGAATGACTTCTAGAAGACATAACTAAGGTACCATGTGGGAAAGGCTACCCTTGTGAGAATGGTGCTGTCCTTCACAGTACAATATACAACTAATGCCAGTGACCCTGGTTTTGAACAATATACCCACTAGTTTGAATATATAGGCCCATAAACCAAGAAGTGGAAGTAGAAAATACTCTGCCCTGCCCAATAACACTTCCAATCAATGACCCAGTTTAGTGATTTTGTCTTTTCTTTCTTTCTTTCTTTCTTTCTTTTCTTTTTTTTTTTTTTTTTTGAGACGTGGTCTTGCTCTGTCACCTAGCCTAGTGTATAGTGGCATCATTGTAAGTCATGGCAACCTCAAAGTCCTGGGTTCAAGCAGTCATTCTGCCTCAGCTTCCCAAGTAGCTGGGACAATAGGTATATGCCATCATACCTGCTAATATTTTTTTAATGCATAGAGACAGGGTCTCATTCTTGCTCAGGCTAGTCTCAACCTTCTGGCTTCAAGCAACCCACCTATCTCAGTTTACCAAAGTACTAGGGTTATGGGAATGAGCCACCTTGTCCAGCCTTAATTTTCTCTTCCCATCTTAACTCTAGCTTTTGATGATTTAGAAGCACTGGCTTCCAGAGGAAGCTACAGAGTTCTGCCCAACTTAAAAGCTACGGTAGTCCCAGGATCACTTTGAGTCACTCAAGCCAGTAAGCCTGAATGCAATGAAAGTAGTTATCAAGTTGGTAGACACAAATGGTCCTCATTGTCACCAGGAGAAAGAACTTCAGATATGTCAGGACCAACTGTAGCAACCAAGGATATAAATTTACCCCAGATTGTAGCTGTTTATGATCAATGGGGAAGCTGTGATGAAAAAGTGGGAACTGAATATGATGAGCAAGTAGATCTAAGAAATGCAAGGCATGAATCATAGTAGATGCAGTGGGAGTCCTACAGACATCCTTTAGTGGCCAAGTACACCTGTCCCTCATTTCTGTGCATAATGGTTATGTTGGCTTATGACCTTACTCTTTTTTTGAGGCCTCCCTGAATGACCCAAGTCTCCTAGCCTAAAGGGCTATTTTCTATCATAAGGAGTAGACTGTATCCAAGGACTAACTGATGCATTATATACACAGTGAGAAAATACCGTGGTACCATTCACGCTCCAGAGTTTCCTATGAGACCATTCACTTCTTCTCAATACTGAGACTTGAACTGAATTTACGTCTTCATTTAGCTTCTTCCCTGTCTTATTCTTCTTCCTTCACCTTCTAAGAGTTCTTCCTGATATAATTCTCTAAAAAAATCATATCACAACATGGATTGTTGTGAGCATAAAATGACATGTAAAACTTTAATGCAATTTTGCTTAAGGAACCTTGTTGCACTAGATCTGGTGGCATTTTGTGAGTGTTAGAAATATGAATTAAGAGAGGTTAACATTTTGCCCACATTGAGAGAATTTCAAGAAATAGGGGAATAAAAATAATGTAAGCTTAGATTAAAAATGTTTCCCTCTGAATCAGTTTAAAAATTATTATAGAATTTTCCTTCTTTAGAGGAGTGGCAAACACCCCTCCTTTTGCCTGTGGATTTGTGGTTTGGACTGAATACATTATGAACAGTAGTAAACACATTCAAATTTGGATATAGAGTTAATCATATTCAGCTGGATGGCTCTTTAACTGCTTATACCACTGTGCCAAGTCTTCATGGCTTTGGGCCTACCCTGCAATGACTCAAACCAAAGTCTATTTCTCTGTGTCACTGTCACTTTGTCATAGACTGTGAAGGTATGTGTTAAAAATGTCTGTGGTTGAGAGCATGTAGGATGTGTGAGGTGTGCTGCTATATCTATTGTTTTTCAGTGACTTCTGACAAGATCCCTAAATGTATAAGACAGAAGAATAAAGTAACTTGCTTTGATCCCTAGGAGGTGTCCGAGCCAGACATTTCCTATTTTAAAGCCTATGCTTTCTCCATTGCACCATTATGATCTTCTTAAGGAATCAGGCAGACCACTTTGTTTCTTAGCATCTGGAGCCAGCTAGAGTGGGTGTTCCTCTGCTGTACAGCTTTTGGCAGAAAGGGGAGAACGAGTATCATTTTCTGTCTTTCTGCTTTGAATTCACTCTCTTACTCTGGAATTTTTTTTTTTTTCCTGAGTTGTGCCTTTTGAATAGTAATATGCTAACAAAAAAGCAATAGCATTATATATGTTAACTATTTCTATGTTCCAGTCTTGAGTAAAGCGTGTTGTGTTCATTCTCTCGTAGCACTCTCTTCACATCAGTGCGATGAACTACTTGCTATATACAGATGAGGAAATTACCTCTTGGAAAGGTTAGGTTAATTGCGTAGATAACAGATAATAAAGGTGTCAATGAGATTTCATCCTTAGCAAGTGACATCAGAGTCTTCCCTTTTAAACTTGAAGGCATTCATTGCAGCTACGCAAAATAATGGTCTCTCCAAGAAACTGCTCAGCTCACTAGCTTGCTTCTCTTTGGTTATTTCAGAAGTAGCTCAAAATAACTCATAACTTGTAGTCCTTGTAAATCTCACCAACTATAAATATTTTTCTTAGAATTTTTTCTCTTTATTTCTTTCAATTATACTGACTGTTTTGTGGCTCCCTCTATCCTTTTCTTATCTACTTTTTCTAATCATTCCAACCTTTCTAATATTTTTGAGCATCTAAGATGTATTACATGCTGTATTACATGCTGAGGATATGAACATGTGTGAAATATTTCTCTGGCCCTCAAAGAGTGCAAATATTGGTTTCATTATTCATTTATTTTATTTTTTTCAGATTTCCTTTTAATTTGTATTATAGTTGTATAATAGTTTTATGTATTTGTGTTACACATGTGAAATTTTTATACACGCATACAATGTATAATGATCAAATCAAGGTAATTAGTTATTCATTACTTCAAGCATTTATCATTTCTTTGTGGTATGAACATTTCAATTTCATTCTTTTAATTATTTTCAAATATATAAAATTTATCTTAACTATAATTACCCTGTTGTTCTACCAAACACTAGATCTTATTCCATCTATCTAACTGTATTTTGTATGCATTAACCAAAGCCTCTAATGCCCTCCTCCCTAATTCCCTTCCTAGACTCTGGTAACCATTATTCTCTGCCTCTGTAAGATAAATTTTTGGGTCTCCCACCTATGAGTGAGAATATGCAATATTTGTCTACCTGTGTCTGCCTTATTTCATTTACTATAATATCCTTTAGTTAGATCCATGTTATTGAAAATGACAGAAGTCAATTTTTTCTATGGCTGGATAATATTTCATTGTGTATATGGACCAAATTTGCTTATCTATTCATCCACTGATGTGCACTAGTTGGCTATGACGAATAGTGCTGTAATGACATGGAGTGCAGCTATCTCTTCAATAAAATGTTTTCCTTTCTTTTAGATATAAAGCCAGTATTGGGATTGCTAGATCAGATGGCTGTTCATTTTTTAGTTTTTTGATGAACCTCAACATTGTTCTTCATAGTAATTATACCAATTTACATTCCCACTAAAAATGTAGAGGGTTCTCCTTTCTCCACATCCTCATTGCCTAGCTATGATGGGAATAGTGTTTTGATTTTGCCTAGTGACAGAGTAGGCTAGGCTTAATTGCCAAAAGTTTTTGTATCAGATTATTGAATTCTTGAATTTGTATTACTTGCAGTAAAGGGGGTTAGGTACCACCTCAGAATTGTCAGTGTTGAAGGAAATAAAAGTAGGCATAAAATAGGGATCTGTAGCATAGAAAGGTTGTGACCTGTCTTCAGCTTTCTCTCCCAATGCTTCTTCCTGATGCTCTATGTGTCGAATATGGGACATCACTTGATATTAACCATGTATGCTGTTGGATTTTGTTACTTGTAGCTTGTGTTCAGCTACACTTAGAAAACCCTCAGCCCATCCCTGTCTAGATGGCCATTGACCAATTATGTGTCCCAGTAGTTATATAGATACACAAAATGTATAATATGTGCACATAAAGTGTATATATACACTAAGTTCCATATATGTGATTATTTAATGTATGGTACATGACCATATATATTATACGTGTGGGTATGTGTGTGTGTGTGTATCAAATAATTGAAGCAATAAGAAGAAGGAAGAATTAGATATCGTGAGTGACAGGCAAATATTGAGGGCATTTTTGTATGTGTGAGAGAGACTTGAAATAGCACAGTTTATTACTTTTTACTATCCAGTTGGTTAAACCAGTATTTCTTTTGCTTTGTTTTGTGTTGGGTGGAGCCCTGGGTGATGAAAGGTACAGACTGTCTTCAGTGATGTGGCTGGCAACTGGTGTCCACTAGAGTAGTGACCAGAGGCTAGTTCTCCCCCGTGGGTGCCGTGCCTCACAGCACGGCAACCTTGGGATATCAGACTTCCTACTTAGTAACTATCTTTCTGCAGAGTGCAAAAGTGGAAGTTGCAAAGCTGTTTTACAATTTAGTTCAACTGGCAGCATGTCCGTTCTTCCACGGTTTTATTAGTTAAAATAGGCCATGTTTAGAGCACCCCACAGTTAAGATAGCTTATAGTCAAAGCATCCCAGTTTCAAGGGGACTTCATGAAAACGTGTATCCTGAGAGGCATAGTTTATTGGAGGCCATCAAAATAACAGTCTACCATATCAAAAAACACCTGCAGTAAGCAAGTTGCACTTCTGGGATTACAACCCAGCCCACCCCCTCCCTTTTATTTTTGAGGATGGGTTGATGGTTCCAACTATGGAGCTCACCAGAAGGCATGAGCAAAAAGAGGCTTTGCAGAGCACAATTCTCTGACCCTCAGAGTTGGATGAGGGAATGAAAATCCCCTAGATAACTAAGAAATATCCAGTGACATAGAATCCACTTTGGATCAAAACTAATAAAACCTACTGTTTGATAAATCAGAAGGGTGGATATAGTTTACAGTAACCTATTGCACATTTCAAAATAGCTAGAAGAGAATAACTTGAATATTTCCATCATAAAGAAAATACAAATATTTAAGGTGATGGACAACTCAAATACACTGATTTGAGTTTTACAAAGTGTATGAATATATTAAACATCATGAATGACGTACATCTATTATGCAACAACGAAAATTGTTTAAAAAACAGTTATCACCTGGTTTTGATGCCTTAGAATGACATTTTAAATAGGGTGATCAGGGAAAGGTCTCTAAACACAATTGAACAGATAGTAGGAGGAATTCACTGTGGCTGTGCAAAGTAATGCACAAGAAACAGCATAATGTCACCATTTACAGACCTGCCTGCTCTGGGCTCCTGGAGTGGAATCAATGGCATCTACTTTGCTGTCTCTGTTACCTCCTAGCTTTAAGCTATTCAGCAGCTGCCTGGAATACAATGCCATTTAGTGCTTTTGTTTTGGCTGGGGAATATGTATATTGATAAGAGACGAAGCTAAAATTGCCTTCAGTGTTTTGTGCTCTGCCGAACAGCACATTCATGAGTTTGTAGCTGCAGACAGATGTTTTTTGAGGTTCTTTTCTTTCTTTTCTCTTTAAGAACACTAAAAAGATCCATGTGTCAAGTCCTGACAATATTCTTTTCCTCCTCTTATTTTGTTCAAACCCCATTTTATTTCCTCTTTCAATATTTTTGAGAAGAACAAATTCGATTCCTTTCCACCGGTATAGTGTGTTTTCATTTCACACAGCAGTTCCTGCATGTTTGCCTACATCTTGATTTTCATGAATCAGAGAGGAGAGAGAGAGTGGGATGGAACTCGTGTCTCCGTGTGGTCTGCTTTCTATCAGTGCCCTCTCAACAGGTCTGCCAAGAGTCCCGATCCTCAGCCTACTGCTCAGGGGAATCTGACAGCAGTTTCTAACCTACCTGGTTATTTTTGCAAAGTTGTGTTTATCTTTGACTTTTCCCTCTGTGACCATTTAATTCCTCCCCAAGTAGCAAAGCTTTCAGTGTGCTCAGGGGGCCTGAGACTTGGTCCTCAGGAAGCACCACATGTTTGCACAGTTCTTTCACTGAAAGGCTTAGAGCTTCATTATCAGCTCTGCCTCTGGGAGCTCTGCCCTCCCTTCAGCCCCTTGCAGATACTGTTCTAATCCACTGGACAAAATTGCTTTAAGCTGAGTCTCTCAGAGTCTCAGGGATGAGAAAAGGTTGATTTTCTTTTTTCTTTCTTTCTTTCTTTCTTTCTTTCTTTCTTTTTTTTTTTTTTTAATGAAAATAGGGTCTTTTGTTGTTGTTGTTTTTAAAGCAATAGGTTAGAAGTGTTTGAGAACATAGGCACAGACCATCCTTGCTGGAGAATTTTTATCAATAGTGTTAGCAATTATTTAATTGGGTTTCACATAATTAAATAAGAGCAGTGCTCTTTTTATAATATTTTTCCAAAAAGTTATAGCAGTAGTAGACTGGTTTTAGTAACCTAACTTTATTTATCAGTTTATACCCATTGGCATGCCCATTACTGTGCTAAGTATTTAAATAGTTGATTTAGCTATAAGAGTGTTCAAAGTTAGGGGTATCAAAGGTCCTATTATTAAAAGTGCATTCTATGTGAGAATGTATGCAAAATGGCTACATTAAAAAAAAATCCTGTCAGAAAGGATTTTTAACAGTGTTGTTCAAAAAGCGCTCATGCTCTTAAATTTACACATAATGAGTGATCTTTCTTTCACTGTGACCTCAGGAGACTACTAAGAGGGCAATAGAAATCTTCTCCTGTCCAGGGTAGAAGAATGATGGTATTGCAGATCAGAGATAGCTCTGGTTAAAAAGTACAGAGATAGCACTCAGAAGTCAGAAAGAAATTCTTCCTAGAGAATAACATGTTGCTGTGTATTTTGAAGAAGGTAAACCTCTCAAATAGAGGATTAACATTTCTAATATATTTCTACTACTTTCGTTATATTTTACATGAGTCTTGAACAGGTTCCCAATTTAGTGTTAAATGTTTCCTGCATATAATAAAAATTACCCTGAAACTAACAGAGACCATCCCAGTTCATACATTACAAACAGTATTAGTGATTGAGTGAAAGACTAATAAAATTCATAACAAAAGGGAAAGTGATTGACATAGCTATACATGGTAATTAATTTTAACCAATCATTTTGTGTGAAAAATTAGCAGCTTATAGCAGAACATTTATATATAAAATGTTTATGTTTTTTTTCTTATACCATTGTCAGTCCCAGCCAATCGATTTTTATCCTTATGAAATTCTCTTTGAGAATTGTTATAAAATTGTTATAAAATGATTGATAGCTGACAGGGTAGGCTCCCTCTTTCTAAGAAATATTATCAAGATTCTAATATTCATTGGGGAAAGTCAGTAATATTTTACATAATTCTCCTTAAATAATATGTATTTTTGATATCTACTGTCCCTTTTTGGTGATAATATGTGTTATAAAAACCTACTGCTCCTTGTTCCCATTTATCAGAATACAGTAACAGTGTTTTCTTGGAATATAACTAGGCCTTATATTCCTATCACGCCTGCAGTAGAAACCCTTCATCATGGTTACTAGCATTATAAATAACACCCACTCCCCAACGTAAAGGTGCAGACAATGAGGGACAATATGAGAATTGTAAGAATTTATCAATCATTCTCTTTGAATCCAAATTTATTTATTTATTTAATTAATTAATTTATTTATTTGAGACAGAGTCTTACTTTGTCGCTGTTTGGTAGAGTGCTGTGCTGTCACAGCTCACAGTAACCCCCAGCTCTTGGGCTTAGGCAATTCTCTTGCCTCAGCCTCCCGAGTAGCTGGGACTACAGGTGCCTGCCACAATGCCCAGCTATTTTTTGTTGCAGTTTGGCTGGGGCTGGGTTTGAACCCACCACCCTCGGTATATGGGGCCAGCACCCTACCCACTGAGCCACAGGCACAGCCCTGAATCCAGATATTTATTTATATATACCTATCTTCACAATCTATTCTATTTGTTTGAAAAAATCAGAACTTAATGTTTTTTCCTGCATATTCTTTATACACACTACAATGTGATACTTTAAAAATTTTATGTTTTCATTGATATTTTCCCTTATATTTTCCTCTACATAAGCACATTTTCTAAACAAGCAGGAGCATCTACAAAAGTGCTAATAATGACTCAGTTAGTTTTAGTCAGTGCTACTTTTTAATGAATGAAATTACTTCTAGATTTATAAATTTTTTCTACTATTGTCTCCTAAAGTGGGAAGTTTCCAGGGTAATTAGTTTAACAGGCTGATTTTTAAAATATACTTATCTATCATGCAAAGAAGGATGATGGGTATGATTGAGTATTTTTAAAGTAGAAAAGTTATCTCTGTCTCCTAACCAATATACAGGGTGCCAAAAAATGAATACACATTTTAAGAAAGAAAAGAACTATTAAATTTATAACACTCACTCTATACTGGTAACAAAATATGCATACAAGCCTATTAAGCACCACTTATAATTACAGAAGTCAAACATGACTTGAGTATTATAAATTTAATACAGTCTTTTCCTCTCTTAAAATATGTATACATTTGTTTGGTATTCTTTGTATATGCCAAGACTCTCATAATGGGCTCGTGTCAAACTATAGTTGTGTCGCCCTATTTCTTGAGAGCTATTGCTTAACTCAGCATTTCAGAGAGTCTCCTGTGGTTCTACTGAGAAAGTTCCTTCTTCACTCTTTTCTTATATTGTATCCAGTGCCCCATTTTTCAATCATATGACCTTTTCTTAACCTTTTAATTTCACTTAGAATTATAATAAGATGGAGCTTATTAAGTCACAAGACTCTGGATAAGTAAGAAAAAACTGTTCAGAAATTGTTCAAAGGGTATGTAAGCCTTTTATGATAATATTTCCCACCTGAGAAGGCATGTGCTAGTTATTTCTGCAATTTAGAAAGTTAGTTAGTAGAAAACTATGATTTTGTTCTAATTAAACAAACAAGTGACACCTTAATACACAAACAAATGTCTGTGTTATTCTCTATTCTCTCATACCATTTCCCAAATTTTTTTTTAAAACAAACCTGTTGTCAGGTTTAAATTAGCTTCCTTGGTTGAAATCAGCGGTCTTAATTTGCAATTGAAATCCATCCAATTAAACAATAGATTGCCTGGAATTAATGGTAATTGAACAATCTAAATTAAATGGAAGAAATTGTGGACAAGTGAAGAGGAAAATAAACATGGTACAATTTAAGCTTGGGAAGTCACATATATTAAAGGGACCATGGAACCATGTTTTGCGAGGTACCATTTACCTTCAGACACATCTGTAAAAGCTTTTGTGGGACCCTGCACTGACCTAAAAAATGAGTTTCTTGGCAGACATTGAGGCAGCTAGAATTAAAGTAGCTACTAAGTCCCTCTGTTTGCAATGAATTTCTTTCTCTTGGTTAATAGAACATGGGAAAATATCCCCTATGTTACCATCAACCACAAAAATGTGACAAGAAGAGAATTTTCCATTGCATATATTAAAATATAGCTCCATTAATGACTCTAAATCTTCTTTTGCAGACACAATGCTACAACTCCAGAAAATACACAGTGGTGAAGCTCCTATTGATTTGTTGCCTAGGAGAGAGAATTATATAAATGCAATCTAGTTCTTGCATAGTAACTGCTATGTATTTGGAATTCTGGCTCAACAAAACTTGGCTCTGGTGGTGCCTGTGGCTCAAAGGAGTAGGCACCAACCTCATATGACGGAGGTGGCAGGTTCAAACCTAGTGCCAGCCAAAAACTGCAAAAAATAAAATAAAATAAAATAAAATAAAATAAAATAAAATAAAATAAAATAAAATAAAATAAAAATCTTGGCTCTTCGAAAGGGGTTTCTTGCTGGCTAACAAAGTGGTCTTCACAAAGAAATATAGTCCATACCTAAATGGACCGTTATGATTACTTGCAGAGGAAGATGGATACCACTCAAAACTTGGTTTGGTGACATTGCTGATGCTACAAACACTCCATGAGTTATAGAAAGGTTTATTACTCACCCAGTTGAGGTCTCTGGGAATAATAGAACAGGACCCTCAAGCAAGTCAGAAATGGCTTGAGGGAGCCAGGAAGGAGGACAGCTATGAGTTTTTATTGTGGCTAGGAGGTGTACCAAGGGTGAAGGTTTGCTAGTGTGGACAGGGGCTTTCATGGCTTGAATCTTCTGCCAGTACCAAAAGAGCACCAAGGTTTTCATATCAGATTTGGGATAAAATCTAGATTTTATCTAGATTTGGGATAAAAGGAAAGATGGGTTAGGCTTAAAAGAGCACTTCAGTAATTTTTTTTTTTTTTTTTTTTTTTGTAGCGATAGAGTCTCACTTTACCGCCCTCGGTAGAGTGCCATGATATCACACAGGACTCACAGCAACCTCCAGCTCTTGGACTTCCAAGATTCTCCTGCCTCAGCTCCCGAGCAGCTGGGACTACAGGCACACGCCACAACGCCTGGCTATTTTTTTGTTGCAGTTCGGCTGGGCTGGGTTTGAACCCACCACCCTTGGTATATGGGGCCAGCACCCTACTCACTGAGCCACAGGTGCCACCCGAGTAAAATATTTTTTAAAAAATTAGAGTTAGGCTCTTTATTACAGAGACTGAGCATTAGGAATGAGCACTATCAAGATAGGTATGCCTACTAATATGTTCTCGATCCTGCCTACTGATCTGACCACACTTTGCTCCAGCTGCTCCATTACTATAATAGGTAAAGCCCTAAGCAGGTCTAAGTAAAATGTTCGGAGGGTCTGTAACTGTCTTTGCTCCTCCCCATCCTGACCCACATTTCTCCTTTGCTTCCAAGTCCCTTGTTTTCCCTGCCAGTGATTTTCAACTGGTATGCCATGGCACACTGCCAGAGGATCTTAGGTGTGCCTCCAAAATTTTAAAAGATCATTAATTAAATTATTTTTGAATGAAGTTCAAAGCACAGAAGTATATATATGTATATTTATACACACACTTATATATGAAAGCATATATATACTTATATATAAACTATATACACTTATATACTATATATATAAATACAAATGTATATATATTTTACTCTTTTCTTTTTGATGAACTCAATTTAAATGTACCACAGAGTTTAACTATAGATTAAAGTGTGCTGTGAGATTTAAAAAGGTTGAAAAACACTGCTCTAGATTCATGGTACATTATCAAAACACATTATGGTAAACTAAGTTTGACAATATCCCAGAATCTATATTTGCTGCTTATACCTGTATTTTCTTTGAATAGTCAGCTGTGCTTATCAATTATGGTTTAGTGTTGGTACCCTCACTCCACTGCTTTCACCTAAAGTGAAGATTTCTCTCTCTAGCCACATAGTAGTTGACCAGGACAGACTTTATCCTCTATTGCAATGATTTGAATATTGATGTTGCTTTTGGTACTGTTCCACCATTTCAATCTTCTTTCTATCTCTGGTTATAGTTTTCTTTCTAAAGTCTATTACTGAGTTCTATGTGCTAAAAATTCCCAAATACATCACTTCTAGTTTTACTACAAATCCAGCTTACAAATTTGTTTCCTCAGCTAGGTGTCTTTCAGATGGATGTTTCAGAAATTCTAGGTTCAATACTGAACTCACTCACTGTCCATTTCGTTTCTTTCTTACTTTTGTTTTTGTGTGTGGTTTCAGAAATTCTAGGTTTAATACTGAACTCACTCAGTGTCCATTTCATTTCTTTCTTTCTTTCTTTTTTCTTTTTTTGTAGTTTTTGGCAGGGGCTAGATTTGAACCCTCCACCCCCGGCATATAGGGCTGGCACCCTACTCCTTGAGCTGCAGATGCTGCCCTCTCACTGTCCATTTCAAACCTGTTGTTTTTCTACAAATTCATCTCAATGTCCTCCTCACACCTCAGTAGATCAAACATCTACACAGTTGCCCACGCCATAGATCCATAGATGTTACTGGTTTGTTCTGTTCTGTTCTGTTCTGTTGTTTTTTTTTTTTGTTTGTTTGTTTTTTTCCACCTAAACAGCTCTATTGAGGTAAAATTGATAAACAACTGTACATACTTAATGTGTACAATTTGATGAGTTTGGTCACATGCAAACCCATCACCATAGTAAAAATAATAGACATATTCCACACCTTCCAAAGTGTCTTTATGTCTCTTTGTATTTTGTTTTTGGTTTGTTTCTGAGGTAATAACACTTTATATGTGATCTGTCTTAAAAATATTGAGGTATGCATCACTATATTTTAAACTTTATGCAATATGTTATAAAGCAGATCCATAAAACTTACTCATGTAGCATAACTGTAATTTTATAGCCATTGAGCAAGAACTACCCATTTTTCTACCTCCAACTCTTGGTAGCCACTATTTTATTCTCTGCTTTTATCAGTTTGACCATTATAGATACTTCACATGAGATCCCCCAGGTCACGAATTTACATATTGGTACATGTAATAGAATCATGCAGTATTTGCCTTTTTGTGACTGGCTTGTTTCATTTAGCATATCATCCAGGTTCATCCATATCACACATCTCCTATCTTTTTAAGGTTTAATAATATTCAGTTGTATGTATCCCAGGTTGGGCAATTAAGTTCATGAACTCATCCTAAAAAAACCGTTACATACCTAACTGCTGAATATCACTATGGACACCTTGAAAGTGCTCCTTGGCCATCTGATGACCATCATATAGCACAGAGACACACATCTGATCTCATATACCATATTTTCTTTATTCATTTTTCATTGGACATTTTTGTTAGGAATCCCCCCCCAAAAAATTCCTTCTACCTAAATAAGGCAGGTTTGAGTGGCCTCCCTCCCCTAGGTCTCACTCCATTTCCAACTTGGCACTGTATTGATTCAGCCACAATTTCAGCAACTCTTACATAGGAATTTTTTTATGCATCAAAAAAAGCCAAGATATAGTGATATAGTATTATTTTATAATTGTAGGATAAATCCACTTGGCTATCTTTCATCTTGCCCTGTTTTCTTAGGTGGGTGGTATGCATTTGTGTGTGTGTGTGTGTGTGAGAGAGAGAGATAGAGAGAGAGAATTCTGGTCTGAAGAGGAACTTAATGAAATATATGAGGAGTAGGACTTATGAAAAATAATTCATTTCTGGTAATGAAAGGATGCTTTTCTTAGAGCTTATGGCAAAGCACTTTGAGATATTAAGTACTTTGTTAGAGGGCACATAAACAAAATTAAAACACAGACATAAAAAAGATTACAACAGTGGGCTAAATGGAATGAGAATAAAAAAAATCTTAAAATTTGGAATGTGCTGTGCTAAGTATATCACATGATTCTAAGATAATTAAAATTGCATATTACACTGGAAGTATTTGTTTTCTATAAAACTGTCTGCAATAGATCATTCCAAAACATTATGAACAATATATTTCCCTTCCAAACCTGACTCTCTATTAAGCCCACAAGCAATGAAATTAAAAATCTACACATAAGGAAACCTTTTAATTATACACAGTAATATAAACACTAAACCAGAGAATGAATTTTTTAAAAATTCATTTAGAAATAATGTGTGCTACCTTTTCAAAGTGAACTCAGGCTGTGCTTTTTCATAGGGGAGTTCCTTTCTCATTGATTTGGTGGTACTAGTGTTTTAGTTTTTGTATCTTATGGTTGACTTTCTTTTGATAAAAAGAATTCCTATAAACTTTTTTTAGTACCCTCCTATCTACAGGATATTTATAATGTTGGCAGTTACCTACCCTATATAAGATAGACATTTCAAATTGGAAATAATAAATAATTTTCTAGTTTTACTACCGATATATATATATATATATTTTTTTTTTTTCAAAAAGTTTGGTGGTTATGATTCTTATTATTTTTTTTGGAAAAATGACTGTAGTGAATAAAAAATTCTAAAATGCATTTAGAGGAAATAAACAAGACTCCCAACAACTTGAGAAAATATATATAATGGTTATCCTACATATAATAGAATATTTGTGTATTAATATTAACAACACAACATACATAGTTATTTTTAAAAAGTACAGACATTTAGAAGTTGAAACAGTCCTTGCAAAAATATTTGCTTTGCAGATATAGTTCTATATTCCCACTCTAGTGCATTGAAATTTGTATTTGTCAAAAGGCAACATAGGATTAGGCAAGATAGGATGATTACTGGGGAAAGACTATGAAAAAAAAAAAAAAAAAAGAAGGAAACCACAGTAACTATCATTAAATGACTTTCTTTGACCAAGAAAGATTTTAGGGTTCAACACAGGGAAGGGAATTCACACAGAGCCTAATGGTTTTGTGAGTTATGGAAACAGGGTTTGGACTTTGGAGAAGCCAACTCAGATAGGAGTTGAGGAACTAACATAAGAAAGAAGCTTCACAGAGAGCTCCAAGGACTGCAGAGGGGTCTCCTTGAATTCTACACTAAGAATTTTTTTTTTTTTTTTGCATGCATGTGATGTACACAAGACTCAAGAAAGAAACATCAGGAAAGAATAAACAGAATTATGTGGTGCACACAGGATTAGTAAAGTCCATGTTTATATTAGACAGAGTAGAAATATCGCTTAGTGAAGGGTGTGATGGGCCTGGTCTTCAGAAGAGCATTACCTCAATGGTGGAGTCATATCAGCTACATGAACTATACTAACAAAATAAAAGATTCAAAATAATTAAACTGAATCCAAATAAAGTAAAGATATCCAGGAACAAGTACCAGCAATATTTAAAGAAATATAACAAAATCTAGAAAGCAAATGTAAAAAGCAGGAAAATACAGAAACTCAAAACTTGGAAAAAAATAATAGAAACTGAGCTAATATGACAGACATTAGGAAATTTCAGACAAGCATATCAAAACACTTATGAATATTTTCTACATGTTACAACAGATAGAAGAAAGCATAGGCAGCATTTCAAAAGGAACCCCTAAATTGGAAAATATATTATCTGAAATGAAAAATACACTGCATGAGACTAACAGCAGTTTAAATAACACAGGACAAAAGTTTAGTGGACTTAAAGACGTAACAATTAAACAAATTAAACAAGAGAAAAACAAGCAGGATAAACATGGTTTTAGTGAACAGCAGGACAACAACAAGTGGATAGAATATGTGTAACTAGACTTCCAAAAGAAGAGAAAATGGGGCAGAATATATGTTTGAAGATACAATGGCCATAATTTTTTTCAAGTTTGTTAAAAATCATTAATCCCCAGATCCAGATGCTCAGCAAATGCTGAGCATAAAAACATGAAGAAAATTGCAAGAAAGTTTGCTGTAGTAAATTTCCATAACATCCCCAAACAATAAGAACAACAGTAAAACGTTAATAAAGTCTTAAGTGTACTCATTAGGAAAAGCAAATATTACATATTAATAAATATTACTGGAAAAATATAGAAATGACAACAGACTTGTCACTAGAAACCATGAGAGCCAGAAAACATGGAGTGACATCTTTGAAATAGTTGTTTTTTTTTTTTTAAAAAAAAGACATTTTGGAATCTAGCATTCTATATCCAATAAAAAATGCCTTTCAAAGATATTGGCAAAGTAATTTTTTTCTGAAATAAAACTGTTGAGAGAATTAGCCATCATAAGACCGGTATTACAAGAAGCACTAAAGGAAATCCTATTCTTAAGAGAGAAGAAAAATTGTATCAGATGGCAATTGGAGCATATCATGTTTAACCAGACAACCATGCATAAAAAGTACATAGAATGTAGGTTCTCCTCAGGAGAAGAATTGAGGTGGATTTTGTGAGGTGTTTATGTAGCAGTAAATGTCCTACTGATACAAGAAAATGTTGTGAACTCCTTGAACATGGAATTTGGTTATCAAACTTTAGGGTGAGAAACATCACTATTTTTTTCTCCTGTGAACACACTGCACTTGCATATAGACAGTATTCCTGTGTCCATATTATCTTACCTGTAATTATTTTGTATTGGGAGCTAGATAAGCATATTCATGTACCTTAAATATTTGTTCCTTGTTCATTATGTTAATTTCTCTCTCTCACACACACACACCCTTTCACACACATACATACTCTGTGCACCTTGTATAAGAGAATCACTAGAATAACAAAACAAAGTACAAGTGGTAAAAATATTGACAATATAATTAACAATCAAGAAATGGAGAGTGGTTCCTGTGGCTCAGTGGGTAGGGCCCTGGCCTCATATACCAAGGGTGGTGGGTTCAAACCTAGCCCCAGCCAAACTGCAACAACACAACAACAACAACAAAAATAGCCAGGCGTTGTGGTGGGTGCCTGTAGTCCCAGCTACTCAGGAGGCTGAGGCAGGAGAATCGCCTAAGCCTAGGAGTTGGAGGTTGCTGTGAGCTGTGATGCCATAGCACTCTAACGAGGGCAATAAAGTCAGACTCTGTCTTTACAAAAAAGCAAACAAACAAAAAAAGAAATGGAGAGGAGGGGTAAGTGAGAGGAATTATAAGCTGCTATGATTTAAATGTGTCTCCCAAAATTTGTGTGTTGGAAACTTAACCCCTGATGCAGCAGTGTTGGGAGGTGATATGTAATAAGAGATAATCAGGTCATGAGGAATTGATGTTCTTATCTGCGGATTGGGTTAGTTATCACAAGAATGGGTTTGTTATAAAAGCAGATTCCGCTCTCTGTCTTGCATTTTCTCTCTTGTCTGTGCCCTCTCAACGCTTCCCCATTCTGCCATGGGGTGATGCAGCAAGAAGGCCCTTGCAGCCTGTAGACCCTCTCACCAGTACTTCCCGGCATTCAAAGTTGTAAGAAATAAATCTCTATTCCTTATCAATTACCTGCTCTCTTCTCTAGTATTCTGTTATATAAACATAAATTAGCTTACACTCATAAGCTTTTTTAAAATTTTATGTATCAGGGCCTCACCAAAATAAAATTAATTACTGTGCCAGCTGCTCGGGAGGCTGAGGCAAGAGAATCGCCTAAGCCCAGGAGTTGGAGGTTGCTGTGAGCAGTGAGATGCCACGGCACTCTACCGAGGCAGATAAAGTGAGACTCTGTCTCTACAAAAAAAAAAAAAAAAAAATTGATTACTGTGTTAGCTTATTTCTTGCACAATATTTTTGTTTGTGCTATTTTGTTTTAAATTAGAAGTCTATACCATAGAATGATTATCTGGCATTAGGATAAGATGTGTCAATAGCTCTTTTTCTTTTCTTTTTTTTGCCTCATTTACTAAAATTGAATAAAATTATTTTAAATGAAATGATGTCTTTAGGAAAACTTTTAAATACATGTGCAAACACATAAATGTAAATGTTTATCAATCTGTTCCATGTTCTTTAAACATGTTCATTTTTAAAAGTAAAAGATTAGAAAATAATAAATTTTCTAACAATAAGGCAATGGTTAACCAAATGATGAAGCATTAATTGAATGTAATATAATGCAATTATAATAAATGTGAATCGAATAAATTAACATAGAAATATGTGATTATAATTTTAAAGGGAAGCCAGGAAATAAAATTTTATATACCAAATGTTCATAATTATATAAACATGTTGAAAGGCTGGATGAGAGCATATTAAAATAGTAACTTTTTTGGAATGATTTAGGTTACTTTTTTTCTTCTTTTAGCTCTTTTGTACTTTACAAATTTTCTCTCCTAGTCATTTAATTTTGTCTTAATAGTGAATATAAACTACTAAAGTGTAAGTATGGGATTGCAAAAATGAGGAGTGCGTGTTTCTTCAGGAAATATCTACTGGTAATTTATTTTACTGGTTAGATCTTTTATCTCCTTGGAAGGCAGAAAACAGACTGAGGAAGCATAATGCAATAAGGTAGTTAAATTTTTATTGAAGAGAGATGAAATACTTTTCAATAAGCTCTTTTACCTTTTCAGGAAGTTAGCTATGTTCCCCTGTGACTTTATTCACCACAGGTTTAAGTAGATCCAACCCAATTTTTAGAAACTCAACCAAACTTTCTCCTTTGTCACAGGTGTCTTGGGTACAATGTCTTCTAAAAATACCTGGAATATACCCTCCTTATGAGTCCCTTTTAGAACTGAGTCCTGCCTGTGTCTTCTCCTTCATTTCTTTCATAAGGATCTGGGTGACTGGACCTTTACACCTACCTTGCTGGTCGACCAACTTTGGTGCTTTCTACACTTGTGAGTTCTAGAATATTCTTCTTTCAATTTTGTTTCTTCCCATAAATATGCTCTCCCATCTTATTAAATGCAACATTTCTTTCTGATAATTGCTGTACTATTTCTTAATCATCTTCTGAATAATCTATTCTGGCATGATGTTGGTAGTTGCTCAAAATTAGTATCTAGTGGGGATAATGGAAATCATTGGCAAATGTTGAATCAGAATCCAGAAAATTTGGAAAGGTTTGCAATGAATTAATTGAGATATATGCCAATTAATAATATTTAAAATAAAGTAAATACGGGGAAGTCAGAAAGAAAGAGACAGGCAGATAAATTAACAGAGAGAACGGCTGATCTAGCAGAGACTTTTTTTTTCTTTTCTTCTTTGAAGGAAGAAGGGTCACATAAAGAAGTTAATTTCTGATTATTTTTCCTCCGAGCTCTTTGAATTCTCTCTACACCACCTTCATGCGTCATTACTGGGAACTAAATCAGAATGCTCAGTATGGTGTACTGACAGCCATTTCAAATCCACAGCAATCCCCTCTGGGTTTCTCTTTCTGTACAATTATTAAATGTTATACCTTAATTTCTTTCAAACAGTGAAATCATTGCTATTTTCCAGGGCCTTTTCATTTATTTTTCACTTGCCATTTGTAGCTTCCATTAGCTTTTCCTGATGCTGTCAATGTGAAAAAAAATAGTGCTAAATAGTTCACATTAATGATGAGCCATGTGTGCTTTTTAGCTGTTTTTGAGAATAATATACTTTGGAAAAACAGGCTTCATCATCAGACAATGAGAAATTGGAAGTTGTGAAACCCCTAAGTGAATATTACAATCTATTTTTCACAAATCACATCAAAAAATTCTCAACATCTGATTATCCTAAGTATTTAATTAGTTCTGAAAATGTGATAGAGAAAAATAGTTAACACATGGACTTTTCTGACAGATAATCTATTATCTGCAGAATTTTTTATTCATGTCCCTGTAGCTACTGGGATGATGCACCATTTACCAAATCTAAAGTCTATATGACTTCTCAGGAGCAGATGGCAAAGAGTGCTTCAGTTGAAACAATTTCTGCTACCCCGATAGTATTTATTTTTAAAAAATGGCAGTTGTTTATGATTCTGCTGCAGCATATCTAGATTTTAAACAAGGTTTAAAATATGATAGTTTTAGACCTTTAATGTGGCTTGTATTTTCAGGCACACTGTAATGTTTTTATCATTTTTAGTAGCAAATATTAAGTCATACAGTTTAGAGAAGAAATAATGAGTTGGTTTCCAGAAATTAGCATCTTGTCCCTGAGTATCTTTTCAGCATGTTTACTTGCCTGGTCTTATATTTATTCATCCCCTCCTGCATAGAAGTTACATGAAATTTGGGAAATATTTCTATTTTTAAAAATGTATATCATTGAGAATAGTGTCATATATTTTTCTTATGTGAAGAGAAAATAACACAGTTTTGATATAAATAATAAATATATCTATATATGGTCTCAGTGAGTGTATTTATGAAATATTTTTAAATATGTATAATAAGATGAGTCCACAGTTGAGATGAATGGCTTAATAGGAATTGTTGTGTCAATTGGTTTCTTCTAAGTATAGCCTCTTATAGAAATTCTGTTTTAACCTCCAGTTACATAGGTGTCAACTGAAGAATGATCAGGCTCATAAATTTGGAAAGGAGAACTTTGTCACGAAGGGTTGCACCCTGCATGTGGCCATCTTAAAGGCTGGGAAGCACAGTTTTGGGCAGAAGCCAAGAGCAAGCACTTCCAGGAAACAGCAGAAAAAACTAGGCATTTATACTGAATGGGGTGGCCTAAAATATATATTTAACAAACAATAGGACAGGCCATGGATATTTATGTAAGGAGAAACATTTGCTTGTGCATCGAGCTTCATGCTCCTTTATGGGAACTATAGTCAAAAATCGTGAGTTTAGCATAATCCAAGGGTGGAATTTTGGGCCCTTTGACATCAAGAGGTAAAGTAGGGGATATAAAACCATCCCTGTATATCCTTCATAGAGTGGCCAGCATTACTCCATGGTTGGTGGTCTCTTATCAGGAAGAATGGTGGTCAGTTGTGTCAAAACTGCAAAAGTAGGAAATAGTCATACTGTTGTTTGAAATCAGTGATGTAGAAAGTCTTTCCAAAGGTCTAGTTTTTGTTCAACTCTTAGGGAAGAAAGTCAAATGCGGGGCAGTGCCTGTGACTCAAAAGAGTAGGGCACTGGCCACATATACTGGAGGTGGTGGGTTCAAAACCAGCCCTGGCCAAAAAAAAAAAAAAAGAAAGTCAAATGGGGGTTAGCAAGGGAGGGGTATAAGGATCCATGTCTGACCTCCCATCCCATCATGGCCAGGAACTCAGTTTTAAGGTTTACCCCGAACTTCTCTTGACCAAGAGGGTGTTCACAAAGTCAGATGTGGGGCACGGGATTTTATTTTTATTTCTTATAAGACTTTGAGTCACCAGATTACTTGAGAAAGTTCTTTCTTGGTACTTGGGAGAAGGCTAGTTATGATTTCTGGTAGGATGCTTTCTTGTAGTGAGTGTGGCTATGAGAAGAATAGTGGAAGTCCAGTGATATTCCCTGCAGGGAATGACACATGGAAGAGTCTACCTTTGACATTTCATAGCAGGAAAACAGGAGGGAGATGAAGTACCCCTATTGCATCTTTACTATGTCCTGCACACTATTACATATTACATAGCATGTATCCTTTCATTTTTCACACCACCCATGATGTAATAAGAACACTAGCATACATATTAATAGTAAACAATTTATAGATACTTTTATCCAGGCAATATTATAAGAAGTTATGTGTTTAATACTCATAGCACCTCTGTGTGTTAATCTAATGTGCAGAAGAAGAAAAGCACAGAATTGAGGTTTGCCAAAGATTTAGAGTTTGTTAAGTAGTAGAGCCAGAATTTGAACCCAGGACATTTATGGGATATGGATTCATAACCACAAGCTGTGATGTCTATTTACTAGACAGTATTGTATTATCTCCCTTTTATAGACCTTAACCAATATGTCCAATGTCACAAAACTCAGAAGTGTGAAAATTGGAATTGGAACTCAAAACAATCCTCTCCTCTTTTCCCATCATGACCTTACAATTTGAATATTGAATGTGTTTCAGCACATGTTTTATAAGGATGGGCTATGGATAAAACCATTTTAGGTATATTTTTCTATATGCTTTCATATTTTATTATTTATTCATTTATTTGTCAAATAAGTCTGGTATTCGTCTACCCAATCATGATCCATCTTTCAAAGCTTATGACTTAATTGCATCCTTAGATACCATCTCTTGGACATTGACTTAGCATGCAAAAACCCACAAACCAGGTCTCCTCATCTCCAGTGCTCCCACTTATAAGCAGCCCTTCTGCTTTTCATGTAAGGCCCAATTTTTCTTGTATGTCTTTCTAACCACTTCAGGTATTATTTCATGCCCACCTCTTAATCTTTTTATTTTTTTAATTCAGGCTATTTTTTAAATTTCTGACTAATATGGAAGTACACACCATTAGGTTACATAGTTTGCTTTTGTAAAGTAAAAGTCTGAGTCATAGGTGTGTCCTTCACCCAGGAAGTGTGCAATTTACCCAGGCAATGTATCCATTGGGCAGGAATTTGCCCGACTCCTTCTGCCTTCCCCCTTAATCTTTAACTCTTGCTATTTACTTGTGGCTATTATTTGGCATGTTAACTAAATATGTACATATTGAGTTTTCCTATCTTTGTACCATATGTTTATGCCTTTTCTTTATAATTTAATTCATGTATAGATAAAATCCTGATATTCTTTGTGTACCATAGAGTGAAAAGATTTTTGAATTATGCCAGCTGGTGGAGCCAAGGGGTGCATAGCACTTGACAAGCCAATCTTCTTTCTTAAAAACCATAAATGCTGATTGGACTCAGAGACAATCTTGACATTTTGGGTCATCAGCATCCCTGGACAAACACACTTTGAAATCACCTTCAGAAGGAGACTTTTTTCCTTTGTAGATGACTTTGTTGATATATGATTGCTATAATGTGAATGTTTGTGTCCTTCTTAAACCTAACCTCCAAAGCAATAGTAGTATTAATAGGTGGGGATTTTAGAGGGTGATAAGGTCACAAGGGCAGAGCCCTCAGAAACTTTAAGGAGCTTGTTCACCTCTTAATGCCATCTATGAAGACACTTAGAAAGTGCCATCTATGAGAAACATGTCCTCTTCAGACACTAAATCATCTAGCTTCTCAATCTTTGGCTTCCCAGTCTTTAGAACTGTGAGAAATAAATTTCTTTTGTTTATATATGACCCATTTTAAGATATTTTGTTTTAGCTGCCCATACTGACTAAGACAATAATTAAGGGAAAATCCAATCTAACTTACCCACATACATACACTCTTAAGATATTTCTTTCAAGAATATATAATTTATATTTTTCATCATGTTCTTAACCAGCTGAGAAATATCTGCCCTAATTTTTTCAAAAATATAGAAATACAGTAAATTTAGAAGCACTAGGACCATTTTACAGTTTGAAGTCAGAAGTATGTGCCTTATATAAGTCTTAATTTTTCTTTTATTAGAAATTAATCTTGGCTGATGAGTTTACAGTAATCTATATGTGTGTTTGTTCTTCCAATGATCAAAACTCAGCATGTTCTCTAACATACATACAAAATCACCCACCCATCTCTACATACATGCATGTCACAAATTTATTAGTCAAGACTGTCATGGACAAAAGGAGATTGCTTCCCTATTCTCAAGATACCCATTTTGATTGTTGATTTTTCCCAAAGTACTCATGAGAATTGAAAACTTGAGTTCAAAAACTCATCCCTGTTAATTGGGTTTTCAGTTCCTTCAACATTTTTAGTGGAGTTGCATTAATGGAATTGTATATGGTTGGAACTCTTCAGTCTTTTCCTACAAAGACTATTTGCTTCTGTTTGAAAAGATGATTACTCTAGTTGTGTTATTTACTTTTTATAGGATAATTCTACTTTTTCTTTAGACAGAGTTGACATGTTTTAGGAGGCCTCAGGCAATTTCTATATAGTCCTATTGAAAAATTAGTGGGACCAATGAAACACTTCAGAGATAGCTACTAATATAAATATGATCATTGTGGAAATTGTTGCTGCATGAAAACTTGATATGGTATTATTTGCCAATGAAGCAAATGTGTGTGTGAAGATAGAAGCATCAGAGGAATAGTCCTTTACTCATATCCATATTACCAAATACATGATGAAGAAAACAAATTGTGTTTCTTTGGATCATTCTATTCTTAGCTTCCAAAGATAAAGCTCATTGGGGAAATAGAGGCCATTTTATAAATATGCTTTTGCTAAACCTTTTAGAAGAAAATAACAAAGAAAATATCTAGAGAGATAGACCAAAGCATGTAATTTCTATAACCACAGGAGATCTTTTCATTAGCCTCCTCTTTGGTTCTTAATCGTTTTTCAGAGGCATCTGGGGACTGGTGTAATGATTATCTCTGTTCAATTGCTGTCTCTTTATTGATACAGAGAGCTTCAGTCAGACTGAGTGAAGAGAAAACATTTTATCTAATCTGTTACGTTATCATAAAGTCATTGCTGGGATAATGGTATGTTAAAATAAAATTGGATTCTAGCCCCCTTTTAAGCATTTAAGTTCAGACATTTTAAATACCACTGAAACCGTAATAATTAGCTCTAAGCAACCCTCGCTTACCTGGAAGGATCAGCAAATGCTTAGGAAAAGCCAACGACTTTTAATGCTAATGAAGTATGAAATAAACTAAATTTTATCTTGTTTCTTTGCCTATTTTTCTGGCATAGAATATCAGACATGCAGAAATTGTGTCTCTTACAAAAAGCAATCAGGTAATCCTCTCTCTGCTATTTATCCTTCTTTCCAAATCTCTGAGGACAAAACACAGCCAGAAGCAACACCACCACCATCACTATGACCATCATCATCATCATCACTCCACTTGTCTCATCCAGTCTCCTCTCTCCCCAATGTTGTGTACACTTAAATTGGGTTGAGCTTCTTAACTAAAACGTACCAAGAGTTTCTCTCTGCTCTAAAGATGAAAAACAAATGCTTCCACAGTTTGCAAGTGTCTATATAGCATAGCTTTTATATTTTTTTCCAGTATAATATGCAACATGATCAATATTACGTTCTGATCCAGCCACACAAGTTTTCTTCCATTTCCACACTTAATGTTCTCTCTTTCTCTTTTTATTTATTTATTTTTCTGGTGTGTGTGTGTGTGTGGGGGGGTCACATACCATTTCCTTTCTGAAACAATATCACCTATACTCTTCACCTAAATAAATTCTCAAATACACTATCCAAGGACACATCTAAGTCACCACAGTCTCTCATCCAGGTTTCCACAGTTGGCAATTCCTGTCTCATCTGACACCTAAAAAAACATTCTGAACACATTAACACACCAAGTGCAGTTTACAATGTTAAATTCAATTATATCACACTCCTTAAAATCCTTCTAAGGTTTCCATCTATCTTCCTTACATGAGAACCCTAAATCCCTGGAATTCTGCTTCAAGTAACATCAGCATAGCTTGCAGCAGACTAATCACCTTGCAGATAAAATCTGTAAACTCTGAATACAACTTAAACTTACACACACTATTATTTTAAGGCATTGAAGAGTTTAAAAGAAAAAGAAGGAAAATACTGAAGTATTGTCAAGCTTTAAAAAAAGAAAATCTACTGCCTGATACTTACATTTAGATGCTTTGCACCTGTGTATAGTCCACATTATTCTGGATGCCAGGAACTCAAACAGGAAAATCACAGTATTCCTGGGTTATCAACTTAAAAGTCTGGAGTTACCAGAGAACTGGAAAACTATGAAGGATACCTTCATTTTTAAATAATAATTTGATAAATAAGTAATAACTTTATCATTAAAAACATTATTATGAAATAGGAAGACACAGATATTGGGATCTAAAATCTGAGTATAAATATTGCTAAAACCCTTGCTTGGTACCTGAATTGTGCAGGTGCTAGAGAAAAAGAGAACGGGGTAGACAAAATATCAGAAGATGTAAAAGCCCTAAATTCTCCCAATTTGGTAATAAAAAAGCTCAGGAAATACATTAGATAGGATAAATATATGGAAAACAGCATTCAGATATATTGTAGTCAAAATGATGAAAACAAAGATAAAGATAAGTTTCAAAAAATGGTGAAGGAATGATTGGACATCAATTGACAAAAAATGAAATTGACCTAAACCTTGCATCTTATACACATGTTAACTCAAAATGGATCATGAATCTAAATGGAAAAAAAAAAAAGCAAAAAACTATAGAGCTTTTAGAGAAGATCACAGGAAAGAAATATGCTTAACTTTGGCTTAGTCTATGCTTTCCTAAACGTAACACTAAAAGCATAACATAAACACACAGACTCACATAGGAAATTAAACTTCTTAAAAATTGAAAGCCTTTGCTATGTGAAAGACATAGAGAAGACAATGAAGAAAGCTGATGATTGGGAGAAAATATCTGTAAATCACATTTCCAGTAAAAGACTCATTTCGAGAACACATAAAGAATATACTCAACAATAGGAAAACATTCAAGAATAAGAAAAAAAAGCAAACAGAAAGTTTTGGAAAATTGGCAAAGACTTGTTAGACACTGCACTAAAGAAAATATGAAAGTGGCAAATAAGCACATGAAATCATGTTTTACACTCAATATTTTTTACCCATTAGGAAAATACAAATTAAACCACATTGAGATATCACTACAAACTACCTATCAGAATCTCAAAAATAAAATACCGTTAGTGCCAAAAGATTGTAAGGACACAGGATACAGAAATAACTGGTCTCATACACATTGCTTGGGAAATGTAAAATGGTACATCCACTCTTGAAATCAGGTTTGCATTATTTTGAAAAACCAACAAATAAAAAATCACCATATGACCCAGCAGTTTCACTCTTGGATATATATTATAGAGAGATTAAAATTTAAGTTTACACAAATACCCAGGTATGACTGCTCATAGACTCTTTATTTTTTATATCCCAAACTAGAAACTCCTCAAACATCCTTCAAAGGTGAATGTTTAAACCAATACTTGTATATTCAAACTGGAGCAAATACATTCATTACATACAAGTTGGGTGGATCTTAAGGCCATGATGGTGAGTAGGAAAAACCTAGTTCAAAAGGTCACATGATAAATATTTTCTTTCATATAATATGACAAAATTATAGTAATGGGAAGATACACACAAAGACACTTGTATTAGTTTTCTGAGGCTGCTGTAGCAAACTGCCACAAATTTAATGGCTTAGAATGACAAAAACTCATTCTTTCACAGTTCTGGAGGCCAGATGCTGGAAATAAGCATGACTGGGCTGAAATCAAGGTGTTGGCAGGACTACATTCCCTCTGGAGGCTTCAGGAAGGAATCTCTTTTTTTCTTCTTCCAGTTATGAGTAGCTGCTGGCATTTCTTGTTGTGGACACATAAATCCAATCTTCAAGGCTAGCAATTTTAGATCTTTCTGTGCTCCAACCGCAGTCCGCCTTTATCTTTACATATGCCAAATTTCCCAAGGTCTCCCTCTTATAACAATGAGTGTGACTCCATTTAGGGTTCACCTGGATAATCAGCCATCTCAAAATTCTTAAGCACACCTACGAAGATTCCTTTTTGCCTTACAAAATTAATGCTCAAAATGTATAGAGAATAGAATGCAATGTAATGTTTTGGAGAACCATTTCTCAACATACCACAGCATAAAGCAAATGAAAGTGAATGAGCCTATAATCCTAACACTCTGGGAGGCCGAGGCAGGTGGATTGCTTGAGCTCAGGAGTTCAAGACCAGCCTGAGCAAGAGCAAAACCCCGTCTCTACTAAAAATAGAAAAACTAAGGCAAGAGGATCTCTTGAACCTGAGTTGGAGTCTCATACGTGCCCGTATATGCATGACACTCTACCCAGGGTGACAGCTTGAGACTCTGTCTCAAGAAAAACAAACAAACAAACAAAAAAAAAAAACAAGAAAGTGAAGGGGAAATCTTGTGGAGTCTGAATAAGATTAGACTGTATTATGTAAATCAATTTCCTGGGTTTGATTATGCGTTATAATTACGTAAAGTGTTATACATTTGCCAAAGCTGAGTGATGAATACATGGGACATCTCCATATTACTTTTGCAACTTCCTGTGAGTCTAAATGAAGAATTACAAAAAAGAAAAAATAGACAGTATAAACACACAATACATATAGCAGACACATGATCCAAATAATGTTATATAGGTCAGTGGAGTCCAAGAGACAGTAGAATTACATCTTGTAAAAGTAAAACAAAAAAAAAAGTATAAATCCAATAGTTTATGTATAGCAAAAATATCCTTCAAGAGTAAAAGAAAAATAATGATGCTTAAAACAAAACTCAGTTTATTTATTGTCAGCTGACCTGCACCAAATGAAGGTAAAAAAAAAAAAAGACACAAGATGAAAACTCAGAATTATAAGAAAAAAAAAAAAGCATGTGAAATGTTAAATATGTAGATAAATTTAAAATGTTATATATTTCTACAGATTTTCTTTTAATCACTTAAATGATATCAGATGGTTTAATGCAATCCTATCCTGTTGGACTCTGAGGTTTACAACACGATTATGTGCAATAGATATGACAAAAAAAGCATATGGTTGGTGCCTATGGCTCAAAGGAGTAGGGCGCCAGCCCCATATGTTGGAGGTGGTGGGTTCAAACCCAGCCCTGGCAAAAAAAAAAAATAAATAAATAAATAACTTCACACACACAAAAAAAAAGAAAAAAAAAAAAAGTATGAACAGAAGAAAATAACTAGGATTACACAGAAAACTATACCATACTCTAACATTTGATGAGAAATAACATAACATCTTTGAAAGATGCTATAAAGGATACATGTTACCATTTCCAGAGAAATTGGTAAAACTAATTCAGTGCTGAGGTGGGAAGAGAGTTTGAATTCTCACCTGAAGTCAGGAGTTTGAAACAAGCCTGCGAGTGGGAGTCTGACCAAATAGTAGTGGGAGTCCATCTCTAAAAAAAAAAATGTTAAAAATTAGCTAGGCCTGGGAGTGTACACCTGCAGTCCCAGCCACTTGGGAGGCTGAGGTGGAAGGATCATGTTGAACAACAGAGAGAGACCGTGTCTCTAATTTTTTTAGAAAACCGTATTTTTATTTGGAATTGCTAAGAGAGGGTATATTTTAAGTATTTTCACAACAAAAATATTGTAACTACATGAAGTGATGGATATGTTAATTAGCTTGATTGTGGTGATTATTTCACAAGGAACATGTATAGAAAAACATCAAGTCATGTACGCAAATACATACTATTTTTTATTTGTCAATTACAGTTTATTAAAGCTAGGGACAAGAAAAGAGTAAAAAGATTAACCAGTTTTAAATGTGTGGGAAAAAGCTTGAGCAAAAGGAAAAATAAAACTCAGTGAACTAGAGCTGAAGAGTCAATTGAGAATTTAAAAGGAAAAACTATGACAAACAAAATATGATAATTCATGTAAAAGGTAATGATCATTAGACTCAACTATGTAACATAATTCTGTCCATAAGATATGCATTTTATACATAAAGGCAGACAGCTTAAAAGTGAAATAATGGAGAATATGTAAATTGCAAACAATAAGCATTAGATATCAAGAGTAGCTTTATTAATTTCAGGAACAATAGACTTCAAGATATATCCTGAGACACAGGGGAATATTTCTTAGTGATAATATTAAAGATCTTTCTTAAATTCACCATGAAAATGCAATATTTACAAATGTGTCAGTACAGAATAACAGAGTTTAACAATACATGACAAAAAAGCTGAAAGAACTAAATGTTTTAGCAAGTCCAGAATCAAACAAGAAGATGCTAATATCCCTTTCTGTAATTGACAGAACCACTTACCTCAGTCAGTTTCTGCTGTTAAACAAAACACCTAACACTGTGCCATTTATAAAGAACAAACATTGATTTTCTCACAGTTCTGGATGCTGTGAGATCCAAGATCAAGGCCCTTATAGATGTGGTATCTATTAAGGGTTGTGCTTCTAAGATGACTCTCCTGCTTTGACCTCACATGGTAGGAAAGAGCCGGGCTAGTTTCCTCCAGCCCTTTTATAAAGTGACCCAATCACTTTCTAAAGTCTTCACCTTTTAGTAGAGGTGCACTGGGGATTTAAGTTTAAAAATGAAAGAGACAAAATGAAGGAGACATAATTATTCAAACTATAGCACAACTCCATAAAAAGATTAGTAAAGATAAACAGTTTCAACCTTGTTTATCTAACCAACATTTGACCCAAGTGACACATAATGTATATATATTTTTTCAGATGTAACAGTATGATAGCCTGTTAGTGATTGTATCAGGCCATTTAAAAAAATCTCAGCAAATTCTAAGACTTTGCAATTTTATAGGGTGTGCTCTCTGACCAAAATTGAATTTGACTAGAAATCTATAACAACATATATTTGAAAAGTAAAGAGCACGTTTCTAAATAAATTGTGGGCAAAGATAAAATAATGAGGAATTAGGAAATATTTTGGATAGAATGGTAATGAAAATAGAATGCATTACAAATTGTGTAGCCCTGTAGTGATTGCTTAAAGGGAAATTTACAGCTTTAAATGTCTCAGTGGAAAAGGAGATGTTTAAAATCAATGATCTAATTTTCTAGCTTATGAAGCTAGAAATAAATGAGCAAATTAAATCTAAAGTAAGTAGAAAGAAGAAAATAAATGATAAGAACAGAGATTAATAGAAAACACATGATAGAGAAAACAAAAAGCAAATAAATATATTCTTGTAACCTCATGAATTCAGTCATTCAGATACCCACTCATGATCTGAGACTTACTGCTTAGATTCTCAAAGGCCCAGTAACTTTTTCTTGTTTAATGTTGAAGACATCTGAAAACACCTTTCTCTTGCTCCTACCTGGACATTTTTTTTCAACTGGTAACAAAACTGCAATTAAAACAGTAATATTTGAAAGATTAACGTTAAACCTGGGTATTTCTTTTTCTTCCTTTTGTAAAACTATAGAGGTCATGACACTTTTAGCAACCTTTCCCAGTTTTCCTCTCCCTATGACTAGGCTATCAGATAGTGTCAAAATCATCAAATGAATTTCTACATGTGCAAATAATCTTGACATTAATAATTCCTTGAGTAGCACATAGCATTAAAATTATTTACCATTTTAATAACTGGTGGTCCACTCAGTTGTGTTAGGGTTGAGGTATAATTCCAGCCTGAGCTACGAGACTATAAAAGGGGAAACTGGTAGGAAAAGTGACTTATTTCTTACTGACTTATTGTGATTTATTGGCTTACTTTCATTCTGCCTCATTGTTAACATTCCATACAAATTATGTATTAGAGCTACATCTAAACTATTTGCCAAAGGTTTTTCTATAGTCAAAACATATTTTTCCCCTTCAAAATGTATGTTGAAATTTGATGCTCATTGTGGCAGTATTGAGAGGTGATTGGGTCATGGATAGATTAATCCATGCATGGATTAATAGCTTAATATATTAATGGAGTAGTGTATTATCATGGGAGAGACAACTGGTGGCTTTCTAAAAAGAAGAAGAGAGACCTGAGCTACAACATTAGGATGGTCAGTCTCCTCACCTGTGCCACCTTGGCACCCTGTATAGAGTCCCCACCAGCAGGAAGACACTCACCAGATGCAGCCCCTTGACTTTAAACTTAGCTTCCTCAACTATAAGAATCAAATATATTTTATATATAAATTATCCAGTTTTAGGTTTTCTGTTATAATAAACAGAAAAATTGGTACCGACAAGTGAGATGTTGCTGGTATCAAATTCCCAGAAATGTGGAAGCAGCTTTGGAACTGGGTAATGGGCCTATGCTAGAAGAATTAGGAACAGGCTGGAAAAGCCTGGTTCTGACGAAGGTTTAAACAATGAGAAGACTAGGGAAGTGTGGGAATCTTCAGACATTGGTTAAGTGGCTGGGACCAGAATGCTGATAGAAATATGGACATTAAAGACCGTTCTGACAAGGTTTTTGGTGGAACTGAGAAAAAAATGGAGAAAAGGCTTTGTTTATAAATTAGCAAATAAGTTGGCTGAACCATCTCCATGCCCAAAGGCTTTCTGGAAGGTCAAACTGGAGTGAAGAGTCAGGATACCTGGCAAAAGAAATTTCTAAGCACAATATTGAAGCAGCTGAATGGTTACTTTTGAACCACTTATGTTGAGTTTTGGGGACAAAGGAATGATTTAATAACAGAATTTATAGTTAAAAAGAAAACATGGTAGAAGGATCTGGAGTGGAAAGGTTTGGAAAACTTTCACTCTGGCCATGTAAAAAGTGAAAAAGCATATTCAGAAGAAACCACGTGCCTATACCAGCAACATCTGGATAAGAAGATTAGTACAAAAAGAAGGGATCAGCAGGAGAATGGAAGAAAGATCCTAAACAGTTTCAGAGGCCTTCAAGGTTCCCCCTCCCTTCACAGGACCAGAGGCCTAGGACAGCAAAATGGTTTCAGAGGACAGACCTGAGGCACCCTCCACAGACTCACTGTCCAGGACCCCTCAGTTCTGTTCCCTGCATTTTAGCATAGTGCTCCTTGGTCACCCTAGCTGTGGCTACAGGGTCTCCAGGTAAGGCTCAACCTGCCACTCAGAAGGGTATATAAGTGTAAACCATGACAACTTCCCTCTGGTACTAACTCTCTAGGCTGACAAAAGCAAGAGCTGTGGAGATTCGGCAGCCTCCACCCAGATTTCACAGGATGTCATAAAGCCAGGGGCTCTGGGCAGAGACTTGTTAGGGCAAAAACACCACAGAGAACCCCAGGAGAGCAATGCTAAGCACAAACATGGGATTGGAGCGACTGCAGGAACCCCACCAGGGCAATGCCTACTGGAGATATGGAAGCCAGGACTGCCACCAAGGCCCTTGAACTGTGGAGCTGCCGGTAATACCAACCTGCAATACTGTCCTGCCAGCTGCGTGGATGGAACCCAGCCACACTATAAACTAGCCCAAAGCCTAGAGCTAATTAACCACACCACTGTACCAAGGAAGCCCATAGAGTCAAAGGAGAGTATTCCAGAGTTTTAATCTCCAATGTCTGCCTTCTGGGACTTTGGGTTTTTAAGTTGGTGCTAGAAGGAGTTACAACTTTAGGACTATGAGAATGGAATGAATGTATTTGTATTTGAGAAGCACATCAGTTTTAGGGGGTGAGGGATGAAATGAACATTTGTCCCCTCTGAAACTCATGTTGAAATTTAATTCCCAATGGGGCAGTATTGAGAGCTGGAGCCTTTAACAGGTGATTGGGTCATGAGGGGAGAACCCTTATGAAAGGAGTAATTATTGGTGGATAAATGGAGTAATGGATTAGTAGATTAATGGGTTAATATGGGAGGGGAACTGGTGGCTTTATATGAAGAAGAGGAAAAGAAACCTGAGCTCTCGTGCTCAACCCCTTGTCTCAGGATATCCAATATCTTTTCAGAACATTCACCAGCTAAAAGGCTCTCAGCAGACATGGCTCCTCAATGTAGATGTCTCAACCTCCACAAATGTAAGAAATAAATTCATTTTCTTTATAAATCACCCAGTTTCAGATATAAGCAACAGGAAACGAAGTAAGACAGGTTTCAGACACGTGGGCAGTTTAAAAGACTGCTCATAGAACTGGTATTCCTAAATGAAGGTTTGCCTAAAAGTGTTTGCCTAAAAGTGTTGGCCTGGTAAAGACAAGATGAAGGTAGAAATTAGGTGCTTATAGTAGTTGTGCCGTGGTGCTGAGTTGTTGTTGACCCGCTGAAGTGTGTACCAGTCCAGGATATTTGGAAATTCTGAGAAGGAGCCTTAAATACCTAAAGCCTTAAGAAGAAAATTTGATGTAGTGAAAACTGTATATTAAGGGGGAACAGACACAGAGAAGGTCAATAAGTAGAGCTAGTTGAGATATGTAAGAGGGAGGTTTTGAAGAGGTAATGTCAAAAGTATTGAATACTACAGGCAAGGAGCAGGCCTGGCCATGCCATATAGGATAATCCTTGGGTAACCTCACATCCTTATATGGCTCACACACTACTACTTACTACTAATAAAAGCATAATGAGTTATTGGTGAGCACCCAAGTTCAAGCCATAGAATAAGTAAAGAATAATAGTTTGTTCTCACTATAGCCTAAATGTTTTCCTTAAATTTTATTGGTGAAATACATCATGCATGATGGGATTTTCAAAAGCACTATATGATTTAGATTCAGCTCTTAAACAGTATTTAGTTTGATGTATCATAGAATCTAATAAAAATGCTAAACCAGGCCATTAAATATTTATGTGCCGTTTGTATATTGTGTTGGGAAGGGACTTTAATTAGTTTGCTGCACGAGAGAGAATCTGCATTTCCATAAGGGGAAGAAATGTTAAGATGAACAGTCTAGCCAGATCTTTCTACATAGAATGTTTTCGGGTCCAATCTGGAAACGATTCAGACAGTGTTGTAGAAATAAGAACAAGGTAAAGGCAGAAAATATAAAATGAAGATTAGTGAATCAATGAGAGCATGTTATGTTACAATTAAGGGTGATGCGATGAAATGTAAATTACAGAGAATACTGAGAGTATTCTACACTCTAACAAAATAAACTTTCTGTTTAGTGGAGAGGACATCTGAAAACCTATTTTATTGCCTTGCTCATGACATTATGGACACATTCTTAAGATTTTAATTCCATATCATCTTGCAGTGCCTCAGGAAAGATGCCTGTGGAATAGGGAAAAAAAAAATTAGAGTAAAAAAGAGCTGGGCTCAGTGAAATCCAGCTCTCCCAGGTCTCAGTTGTATAAACTTGTGCAAGTTATTCTCTGACTCATAGGCTGTTTTTTATTTACTGATTAGAAATATTGATAGTTTTCAGAGAGTCTTTGTCATAACAGTAAATTATGGAAGTTGTGATTTAATTAATAATCATAGGTCTTAGTCCATAATAGTCAATAGATGCTTAGCCAATGTTCTTTTTCCTATCCTTATCTCAAAGTCATTATCCTGCAGATGCTTTACTCCTTCAGATGATTTCAATTAAGACGTTTTTCCCAAGGCTTCCTGTCTGTCTTGACTATGATTGCCATGGTCCTCATTCCCACATTCTAAAATCAGGTACTTAAAGGGGTCAGCTAATGAATGGGTTCCTTGGGGACAACCATCACTCCAACTCTGTGAACTCATGTGGCTATATTAATTGTTCTAAATAACTCATTCAATACTGTATGTTACTGGTTATCTTTCAAAGTCCATGTCTGTATATATCCAAGTTTACATTCCATTAATTCCAGCACAAAGTCTTTGCCCTAGACCAGTGATTTTCAACCAGTGTGTGGTGAGAGCATCTTAGGTGTGACAAGAAAATTTTTGAAAGATCATTAAGTAAATTATTTTCTAAAGAAGTTCCAAGCATAGTAAGTTATATTCTTTTTTTTTTCTTCTTTTTTTTTTTTTTTTTTGGATCAACATAAATTTAAGTGTGTTGCAGAAGTTTAACTATAGGTGCAAGTATGCAATGAGATAAAAAAAAAAAAAGTTGATAAACACCATTCTAGATGAAAGAGAATATTTATGCAGAGGTTTGTATAGAACTTCACCTGTAACATTAATTTCTTGGCCATTTTTCCCTCAAGTAAAATAGTTCCCAACTCATTTTACTTCAGCCACTTATTTTAGTCCTTTATGATTCAATATCCTTCTTATAAAATGGGGATAATAAACACAAAATAATGTTCAATAAATTTATCTGTTATTTTAAGAGTTTTTTTATATGAAACTCTGCACAGAATTTGAGTGCTAATTTTCCTGGGAATTTTCCTATGACCATGTCATTTTACATTTGAAATGACATATTGTGCTAATCCTATTATATTATAGACCTTTAATTTACTTGGCTTTGTGTATGCATTGACCTCTAAGTGAAATATCCATTATTTCACGGCATGGCCTAAGAGCTGTTTTGTATCTTTGTAGTTGTGGGTATAGTGAAGTAGAAAATGAATGAAAACTAGCTATTACAGAAACCTCACAATAAATACATGTATGTAAATAAATACATATATGTATTTATATATGTATTTAGCTGTTTATTTTTATTACTATTAATTTTGTATTACTTTCATTTAGATTTTGTTTATATTAAAATAATTCTGGGCTCAGCGCCTGTGGCTCAAGTGGTTAAGGCACCAGCCACATACACCTGAGCTGGCGGCTTCAAATCCAGCCCAGGCCCACCAAACAACAATGACGGCTGTAACCAAAAAATAGCTGGGTGTTGTGGCGGGTGCCTATAGTCCCAGCTACTTGGGACGTGGAGGCAGGAGAATTGCTTGAACCCAGGAGTTGGAGGTTGCTGTGAGCTGTGATGCCACATCACTCTACTCAGGGTGACAACTTGAGGCTCTGTCTCAAAAGCAAACAAACAAAAAAAAAAACTAAACTAAAATAATTCTGATTTCAGTTTTCTCATCTCTCCCAAGAGAATTCTTCTATTTCCTATTTCTTCTCCCAAAACCCAAGTACTTCTGGAAAGGGAACCATTGATAGGAAAGGTCATTAATTCATTCATGTAGAATTTGACTTAAATTCTAATATTTTGATCACATTTTGCAGGATCTATACAATCATTCACAAATGATAGTTGAGCAAGGAGTGTTTCTCAAAGACATTTTTTTTGCTGCTTGTTTTGGCATCTTTCCAATCATAGTTTTCTGCAAAGCTTTCTATGTTTTTATTCATTCATCCTTTTAACTATATTATGCTATTTAACTGAATGTAGAAGCTAATTGCTCACTACTATTAATGTCACTTTCATTAATGGTAATTTTCTTAGTCCCTTTGGGGTGTTATCATAAAACCTCTTAGACATTTATTTATAAACATTAGAAATGTATTGCTCATTGTTGTGGATGTTGGAAAGTCCATGATCAAAGTGCCAGATTCAGAGTTTGCTGAGGGTTCTTGGCTTCATAGATGTCACCTTCAATGGGGCCTCATGTGCCAGAAGGGAAAAACTCCCTCAGACCTCCATGTTATAAGAGTATTGATTAATCCCTTCCATAGGGACTGTACTTGAAAATGGGATTAGGACTCCTTTAGAGTCACCTCCCAAAGGCCCTACATTTTAATGCCAGCACACAGGGAATCAGAATTCAACATATGGATTTTGATGGTGCACAGTTCTTCAGACCATATTAGTAATAAATTAGAGAAATATACTTTAAATCACCAAGTTAAGGCAATATATATCTAACATCAAATGGGGTGTTAAAAATTTAAGTAATATTACTAATTACTAATGCTGTCTACTTAATAAAAAAATTTTATTCCCATCATCAGTGGCTAAAATCAGAAATACAGAAGTCAAATATCAATGAATGATTAAAAAAAATAACAAAGCCAGGTATAGTGGCTCAAGCCTGTAATCCTAGCACTTTGAGAGGCTTAGGTGGTGGATTGCTTGAGCTCAGGAGTTCAAGACCAGTCATAGCAAGAGCAAGACCCTGTCTCTACTGAAAACAGAAAAAGTAGACCAGCATTGTTATGGACACCTATAGTCTCAGCTACTTGGGAGGCTGAAGCAAGAGGATAGCTTAAACCCATGAGTTTGAAGTTGTTACCAGCTATTGATGCTAGGGCACTCTACCCAGGGCAATAAAGTGAGACTCTGTCTCAAAATAACAATAATAATAATAATAAAATAACAATTTTAAAAAGCTTATCAGTAAACACACTGGGCAGAATATCAAAATGCAATATTTGTAGAAGCTATCATTGTTGTTGGTTGAAGAAACTCATGCTTAATATCTAGTATAGAAGATAGTTGGAAGACTGTGATCTTGTGGAGTTCTCAAATATGAAAGTAAGACAATTCTAGGAAATATGATAAGAAATTTTACATTAAGAGGAGATGAGTATTCCAAGTAAAAGAAACATTATATTCTCTTTAGAATCATCTGTTCCTTCTGAGAGTTACCTATATAGGTGCAAAGGAAACTGGATTAATTATTTAGGTAATACAGAAGAAAATTACATATAGTCTGAGCATTTCTTTTATTCTAGATCATTTCCAATTTATAAATCTATGACAATAGTGTTGTATGGCACATAGTAGGCATGCTGAATAAAATAATTTACTTTTTTTCTTTCCTTTTTCTTTGTTTCTTTTTTTCTCTTTTAAGTCTAATATTTTTCTACTGTAAAATTACTTATGTTTTGTAAAGTTGAAACAAAAGTAGCATTAAGTCAAATACATTCAACCAGAATCTTTCTTAACCACATCATAGTGGCTCCTGATTGTAATATTTTAGAAGGTCTTAAAGACTGACATGAATATGATCTCATGGTTGAATAAACAGAGACATACTCAAAATTGACAATTTTCTAAGCTCTATTTACTCTATTTCATAATGTGGGCTTAATATTCCCCAAACTATTCAGCTGTGAAGTACTCATGCATATTTTATAGGAGAAAATTATCTTTAAGAAGAGTTATGTTCATGATTTTATTTTGTTCAGTAGAAGTAGAAGGTAGTACATGAAAGATTAGTGTGTCCAGAGCCCAGAGCTGAGGATTATATACATTCATATGGACATAGTGGATAACATATGATGTGCCAGGAACATAAATAACTTCCACTGTGAGGACTGAACATAGCAGGAAGACAGTGGGTTATGAAACTATTTCAGCAGATGGAACATAAGCACATTCATCTTTAGTGAAACCTGAGTCAGATTGGACATTGTAATTTTTTCTCCAGAAAATGTCAATAACTGACCATAGGATTAGAACACAGTCAGCTACATTATGGGGAAAACATTATGACCTGTTTAAGAACTATGACACTTCTCTCTTCCCAGCCATAGTTTATTTCAGCTTTCTGGATATCAGTGAACGGTCTATCTTTTCTGTCTGACACAAAGGGAAGTATTTTTATAACGGGGATTTTGGCATGGACAGTGAGATCTAATCTGATTTTGACATTATTTCCTATCAGATAATGGATTAGTTACTTAACTCCTCTAGTTCTCATTTGACTCATCTATAAAATGTCAATAAAAATAGCACCTTCATAATGAAGTAGTACAGATTAAATTATATAATATTTGTAAAATACTAAGTCCTTCTCTTTTTCCCATAACAACTTGTGCTTTTATCAATGCACTTGTGCATTGTATTGTTGACTTACTTGTCTTTTTCATCTAGAATCATAGTCTTTTGAACAAATGAATTGTCTTTTTCCCCTTCATGCTTAGAGGAATGTCACATATACATGGTTGTATATTCAATATGAATGGGAGTACATGTCATTGGCTATCTATTAATTTTCCAAATATTCCCCAAAGTTAAATTTATCTACTCATATGTTGTATCATATTTGTTCCACACAACTTTCATGTGTCTAACTTGGAAAAAACAACTTTTCTAAACACATTAAGATAGGTGGAAATGTGCTCTTGCAACTTAGCTGCACTTTTAGTCAGATCGAAGACCTCCCCATCCTCCATATGTGTTCTCTTTTCCACTCACGAACATGTACCATTACTGTACCCCGTGTTCACTTCCAGCCAATCTCTACTCTTCTTGGGACTATTTCATAATTATTCCTTGACCTCTTGCTTCCAGATGATTTTAGTCTATGTTCAATACCACCAATAGGTCTTAGACCAGGAGAGAGAGCTTTTGAGATACTTATTCCCCAGCCCCTTTCTTTCTGGGTTTTGTAGTTCTGCACTGACCCTCTACCGAGGGCCACATTACATATCAGATGGAGCTTTCTGTCCAGCTACCATTCTGATTTCCTTTAACTTCTCCTCCCCTTTCTCTTTTATACAAGTGGGTAGCAGAACTCCTTAATCTCTACTCGAGGTAACCCAGTAGTATAGCCCTGTTCCACATTGTTTTCCTAAGTCTACACATAATTTATCGAGAGCTCCTTTACTGAACTCCCTTCAAATTACCCAGTTTAAGTGAAGCATATGACCTTAGAATACAAAAACCTTCTGAATCTGAATATTTTTATGTATAAGATGAGATTTAAAAAGATCATTCATGTCACTTGAGGTCAGAGTTTGAGATCAGTTTGGGAATCATAATGAGACCCTGTATCTACAAAATAATAAAAATATATAAATAAATAGATAAATAAAGTTAGGCATGGTGGTGTGCATCTATAGTCCTAGCCTACTTAGGAGGCTAAGAGGCAGGAAGACCCCTTGAGCCCAAGAGTTTGAGGTTGCTGTGAGCTCTGATAACTCTGCTGTACTTTGACTTCAGGCTGGGCGATAGAACAAGACCTTTTCTGTAATAATAAAAGAAATTATATTAAATGTACATCATATAATTTAATTTGGAATAAATGAGTTAAACACAATAAATACTATAATGTTGCTATTTTTATGAGCAATGTATTACAAATATTATTTTCTCCTATAGTACATTATAGTTTCATCTCCCTCTTCTCTCAATATGTTATAAATCATCTCCTATAGGTTTGAATAGTTTGAAAATTCCCTGAAAAAAGGGTACATGCTTTCCTCATCCTTCTATCACTACTGGTTATCATAGGGTGGGAAACAAGGGACACTCAGAAAAATTGTGAAAAGCCTGAATGGATTGTTTGTGATACTTTTATGAAGAGAGAACAATATGAATATTCACTACATTTAGTGGATCAAATTTTTAAATTTATTGGTCTGTTATTTATAAAAATCGGATACATTTTGGGGAAACATAACCTTTTGGGGTCAAACATCTGGAAACTAACTGAAAAATGAAATGATTTAAGATGGTGTTTATGTTCCTTACAGGCTTATACAACATTTGCTAAAGTGAACTTGAGCTATGGAGGCTGTAAAATCTTACAGAACATTCCATCATTAGTAATAAGATGTCTTTCAGTGTACTTATAGATTTATCTTCCTCCACCACTAAATTTGTCTTTTTGTGAAAATGATTTTAAAAAAATTTAATCTTATGTGCCCATCACAATTTAACATTCTAAAAGATCTTTTAAACTAATTCTGAAGTTCAAATAAAGTAAAACCATGGAATGATAATGCGTTTTTCAAGGTGTTTACCAGATAAATACATGAAGGAAGATTTTCCAAATGCTTAAAACTATAAGTAAAGATCCTTATTTTTTTAAAAAATGACTATCCTAAGTCCTCAGACTATGTATTTTTTTTTAATTAAAGCTGGTAGGTATCCATCATATGTATGTTATGGCTTGCTTCAGTAAGTATCCTTATAAGTTGGGGCTAATACAACCAATCAGTCAGTGTTGCTATGAAATTGATCTTTTAAAAGTACCAGAAAACTATCTGCATATTTCCTATCGTATGTTAGGCACTAAATAGTTGTTAATATACTATCCTTATATTTTTCTTTCATTTTTAAAAAAAATATAACATAGGCTGAATGCAGTGGCTCATGCCTGTAATCCTAGCACTCTGGGAGGCTGAGGTGTGAGGATCCCTTGAGCTCAGAAGTTCTAGACCAGCCTGAGCATTAGTGAGACCCCCATCTCTACTAAAAATAGAAAAATTAACCAGGCATTGTGGCAAATGCCAATAGTCCCAGCTCCTCGGGAGGCTGGCCAGGAGGATAGCTTAAACCCAGGAGTTTGAGGTTGCTGTGAGCTAGGCTGATGCCATGGCACCATAGTCTAGACTACAGAGTGAGACTCTGTCTCAAAAATAATATATATATATACACACACATTTGTATACATATATATTAAAAACATAAATTTAAGTAAATACCAGCTTGTCTTGGTTGAGTATAATACAATGTGAGAAGGGATAATGATTTAAAAACAGAATGTTCAGTCATAGGAGAAGCAATACTTAAAAATTTGGAAAATTCTCAGCCTATCCATATTGAAAGGAATGAGACAATGTGTTTAAGAGAGAATGCAATGGTGGACCTGAATGGCCATCTGATAAAATAATTCAGCCATCTAAACAGAGGCTAAAACCTATTACCCAAAATAATGGAAAAATGGCCAAAAGATATTTCAGAGATTGTTAGATCTAAAGATGTATTTATTTTTGTACCATTAAATGAACAGATTATTCTCAGGAAGTGATCAAATGCATAAAGGCCATGTTGGATGAGTGACTTCTAAAACTCAGAAACTGTAGCTTTTGTTCATAATTCTGTCTTCAACTTCTTTAGGACTTTTGCTTGATTTCTTATCTGTAACAGAAAAGTGTATGAAAACCAAGATTTCTGCTTCCTACTGAATACTCTTTTCTTTACAACAAATTATTCATTTTATAAATTAGGATTTCCTCTAATTTATTTTTGCCTGCCATTAAAAAAAAAAAAAAAAAGTGTTTTTTTCCCTAAATTTTCCCCAATAATCTGCAGTGTTAAAAACACATATTTAAAAATTTCATATATCATGTCCCAGTATAAATAATCTAAAGGCTATGGGTTAATAATTTTGATCATTTCAACGCTTTCATTTAAAACTGAATTTAATGTTTTTAATGACAATTTGTTCATATCTTATTTGAGTAATAGAAGCAAATATCTAATTAGTTCTCATTAATGTTGTTAATAGGTTTGACTTTGTAGATCAGTTTTAGTTTCATAGTTAAATTGAGATGGGGGTAAGGAGACTTCTGTGTATCTTATGCCCTCACCGACATGCATAGCTTCTCCTAATCACATCCAGCACTGGTCTAGCCCATTTGTTAAAATTAACCCAGAGTTCATAGTTTACATTAGGGTGACTCTTCAAAACTTAGTTCAATTTTGGTTCAGAGACACAGGGCAAGAGGAAGCCTGATTATCTAAAAAGTTTCCAAATGATTCAGTAATTCACAGAGGCCATTTCTGAATAAATGGGATATTTTTTCTCCTGTCATTTACCACCCCAAATAATACTAAACCTCCACAATGACAATGTGAAGATGTTCATACTATATGCCTAGATTAAATTTTAAACATTTATTAAAAAGTTATAAATGGGATTTAAGGTAAATTATTTTCTTTTCTCAGATGACCAAAGTAAAATGAGATGTTATTTGCTATATAGCAGAGAAGATTAAGGACATTTCTCTCCTAGAAACTGAAAACTAACATAAAATGCCTATTAAACTTTCTATGGACTTATAAAAATGAAATATGTTTGCTTTACTCAGGCAATAATAGAGCTACTTAACTAATGTGTTCTTAATTATCATATATGGTTGTGAAAATAATTTCTTATTATTTCTGAATAACACTCACTTTTTATTTTTTCTAATCTCAAATGCATACAATTACCTTTTTAAAAAGATACATTCAACCACTTTGGTTGAATACTAACCTGGTAGGAAGTACATGTATGGGGACCAATGGACAGCGGAAATACTTTGGAATCAATAATATAATCAAAAGACCTATCAAAGATCCATAAGTGCTATTGATCTCTACATTACAGAGAGTTGTAAGGAACTCCATGTTGGGGAAGACAAGAATTTGGGGACCATGATAGCAAAGACAGTTTTGATTTGACCCGAACTTAAATGGATTTACTAGCCTTCCTCTTATTATCAGTTTTCTATTGTTTATTTGTTTTCATGTACGTAGCAGGTGGCTTGAGTCTCCCAATTGTTTGTGTGTGTGGGGGGAGATAAAAATGTTTCACCCTTAATGAAATGTGTAAAAGAAAAGAAAACACTAGAGGCATGAACAGGACCTGTGCTGAGTCAGCAGCCCCAAACACTTCTGTATTATGTGTGGAAGTCAGCCAGAACAAAGCTTTTAAATATCGTTTTCAAAAAGAGAGACATGGAATAAAAATAATGAATTAAAATCAGTTCTTTCTTAGCATGACTATTTATGGTGTTTGTAAAAGAAATTTATGAGACAGACTCTTCCCAGTAAAATTTACTGATTGGTTTATTCTTTGACAAAAGATGTGAACAGAACAATTTTGCAATTGCCTGAAAATAATGCTAGATTTATGGCCTGGTCAGAATTTAAGAGAAACTTAATCATTCAGAACAGGTGGGAGTGACGTAGTCAGCAAAACCTCTTTCCTCAGTACAAATGGGCCAGAAAAACCTTTCTCACTACAAAGACACCATTGCAAAGAGAGGGCTTTAAGGCAAGGAAGGAGAGAAGACAAAAGGTGGGAAATTGGTGGAGAAGAGACGGAATGGGATGGTGAAATTTGGCTTCTATCAATATGTAGTTAGTATTTGTAAGCCAATAAACAATTTCACATATGAAACCAAGTTCCAAGTAGAGAGATGAAGTAAAAGACTATCCAC
>CAUYPK010005881.1:0-12685 GCA_963574355.1 Loris lydekkerianus | reverse complement strand
GACATTACTGTATTTTTTGATGACTTCCAGGAATCTTGCAGTTGAATCTTTGGGGTTCTCTAAGTTAAGATCATATCATCAGCAAAGAGGGAAGAGTTTGACCTCTGTTCCCATTTGGATGCCCTTTATTTCCTTCTTTTGCCTAACATTTAAAGCTCTCTTAAGTGCTTGATTAATGTTTGTCTTACTTGGAATGACCTAACATTGTAAACTCTTTGTTTAGAGGAACAATATATGCCCTTTTGGATTATATTTCTTATATATGCAGCCTAACTATCATGACACCATCTCAGTCCTGAAAGCCATTCAGCTCAGATTCAGTTTAATGTAGCCTGCGACTCCTTTCAGAGATTGAACTGCTGAGCAACAATGACAACTGCAACGAAAAATAGCCAGGTGTTGTGGTGGGTGCCTGTAGTCCCAGCTACTTGGGAGGCTGAAGCAAGAGAATTGCTTAAGCCCAAGAGTCAGAGATTGCTGTGAGCTGTGATGCCATGGCACTCTTCTTAGGGCAACATAGTGAGACTCTGTCAAAACCTGTTGCTGGTTTGTTATTATTTCCTATTTGAGAGGGTAATTCAGATGTATTTTCTGATGCCTGGGCAGCTTTGGGGTATGCAATGTATATTGATGCTGTATCAACTTTGTAACACTGCTCTTATAACAATGTAAAGCTGATCAAAATCAAGTCTAATAAAAATCTCAAATTGGAGTGTCCCTGTGTCTCTGTAGGTTGTATGTTTTTATGTGGTATAGAGTTTGCCACAGAATATCTTTCCATTGGCGACATGGATGACATTCTATGACAGGCAACATCCTTCTAATTATTGTTAGTAACACCATCCCTTGGGCACCTTGTTTGTGTCTATGTAAAGGCAACAACTTGCTGGATTACCAGGTAAATAGATATGTCCTACACAGGAGGATACATTGACTTCTGCTTTTATATGGAAGTGTAAAAATACTGTTTCCTAAAATCAGTGTCTTCTTCCTAGAGACAGAAACATATCATTAGCTTTGGATGCTATAACCAACAAGATGGTATAAGCTCTGGGAGATAAATAGATCCATGTACACTTACTTGCATAAACTTTTTTATATTTCAAATTATTAAGAGGGTATGAATGTTTCAGGTTACATGGATCCCATTTGTAATGCTTGAGTTCCTGGCAGTGTGCCAATTTGTGTTTATTGTTCCAATTAGGTAGGTTTTTGTCCCTTTCCCACTGTCCCTTCCTCCCCCTGCTTCATTTCCACTGAGTATTACTTCCACTGTGCAGGTGTATGTTCATTGGCAAACTCCAATTTAACTGTGAGTACATGTGGTGTTTGTTTCTCCATTTTGGGGATACTTTACTTAAGAAAGCAGTCTCCAGTTCCAACCATATTGTTGCAAAAGGTATTAATTTAACGTTTTTTATCTCTTAGTAGTACAACATGGTATACATATATCACATTTTATTAATCCACTCATGAATTGATGGGTGCTAGTGTTGATTCCACATCTTTGCAATCGTGAATTATGCTACAACAAACATTTGATTTCAGGTGTCTTTTTGATTAAAAAAACACAAACAAACAAAAAAAAAACCTTCTTTTCCTTTAGGTAGATAGCTAATAGTGGGATGGTTTTATCTTGGTTTTACTCCTTTGGTCTATGTCTCTATTTTTGGATCAATGCCATGCTGTTTTGAGTACATGTGATGTTTGTTTGTTTGTTTGTTTTAGAGTCTCAAACAGAGTCTCCTATGTGGCCCTCAGGAGAGTGCCATGGTGTCATAGCTTACAGCAACCTCAGACTCTTTGGTTCAAGTGATTCTCTTGCCTCGGCCTCCCAAGTACCTGGGACTATAGGCGTGATGTTTGTTTTTAATTTCTTATGATACTTTGCTTAAAAGAATGGTCTGTAGTTCGATCTAGGTTGTTACAAAAATAATATACCACCTTTTTATGGCTTTCTCATACTCAATGGTATACATATACCACATTTTATTAATCCATTCAAGTATTGATAGGCACTTGCATTGTTTCCACATCTTTACCATTGTGAATTGTGCTGTTATAAAAGTTTGAGTGCAAGTATCTTTTTGATAAAAAGTCTTTTCTTCCTTTGAGTAAATGACTAGTAGTGAGATTGATGGATCAAAAGGTAGGTCTGCTTTTAGTTCTTTGAAATACATTCATACTACTTTCCATAGAGATTGCACTAATTTGTAGACCCAACAAAAGCAAATGAGTGTACCTTTCTCTCCATATACACACCAGCACCTGTTGCTTTGGGACTTTCGGTAATGTCTCATTCTGGATAGTCACACAGAAAAGACTAAACCAGGATCTGCACCTCTCACCACTCACAAAAATTATATCATGATGGGTAAAGAACTAAAATCTAAGGCATGAAATCATAAAAATTCTAGAAGAAAATGTTAGAAAAACTCTTATAGATCATGGCCTAGGGAAAGGATTTGTGCAGAATACCCCAATGGCAATCAGAGCAAGAACAAAAATAAACATATGGAACCTGATCAAATTAAAAAGTTTCTTCACAGCCAAGGACACAATCAATAGAGTAAATGCACAACCTACAGAATGGGAAAAAATATTTGCATGCTATACATCCAATAAAGGACTGATAACTAGAATCTACAGAGAATTCTAGCAAATCAGCATGAAAAACTAAAAAAAAAAAACAAACAAAACAAACAAACAAAAAAACTCCGTTAAAAAGGGGGAAAAGGTATGAAAAGAAACTTTTCAAAAAAGGTAGTCTAATGGCCAATGAACACATGAAAAGGTGCCCAATATTTCTAATGATCAGGGAAACGCAAATAAAAGCTGTTCTTAAAAGAACAATGGTGAAGGAAAATATTTACAATGAGCAGAGCATCAAGGAATGCATCAGGCTGCTTATTTTCCCTGGAAGAAAACATGAACAGAGATCTTCATCTATCTTGTTTCAGGGACAGTTGTTAATGCTTTGCTTGGAATGTTGGGAACAGAAAAGGGACATGCATGGAAAATAGGTGATGTGGAGGTCTGAAGAAAAGTATTACATTTGTATAATCTTCTACAAATGGGAATGGAGTGTTGAATATATGTGTATCCCATGTGGATGTTCACCCAAAGAGCAAACTCTGTAGAGTAGAAGTCTGATAAGCAGGTAGATAAGATGTTGCATTCTGCGAATGCCAGTCAGCCTTTCCAGAAACTCCTGTCTTTACTTGATGGATTCACAAAGAAAGTAGTCATACCATCCATGGTGAAGTTTGTAGATGAACTCAGAACCATGGACCTGTACACACCAAGGTCAATCTGGCTACAGCTTTACCAGATACCCAAACTGAGATTCCAATATGGCACCACTCCTCAGCAGAACTAGCAAGCTACCTGTTTTAAACTTGAATATACTAGACCACTTCCATAATGGAATGGGCATTGTTTTGTTTTCAGAACACACAACGGCTTTGCCTTCCTTTCCTGAAAAGCTTTTGCCAAAAACAACTATTCAAGAGCTTGCCAATTGTCTTACCCACCATCATAGTGTTCTACACAGAGCCCCTTAAAACCAAATAACCCATTTCATACCAAAGTGTATCAATGGTCCACTCATGAAATTAATTTGTTTTTACCTTTTTCCTAGTACCCTAAAGCACTTGGCCTAAGACAGAGTATAATGGGCTTGATGACTCAGCTATAGAGCCAGCTAGGAGACAACATCTGTGATGTGATATATGTGACTCTTAAATCTGTGTCAAAAATGAGGTGCTGTAATTCCCAAAGTCTGGATTAACAAATTAGGGAATCAAGGAGTGAAAAGGGGCGTGAATCCACTCATTATTCCCCTATTGCTCAACTAGAAAATTATTGTTTCCAGTTCACGTGACCTAGACTTTCCTGGCCTACAAATCTTAGTTTAAATGAAGGAATCCTTCCACCAAGGATGCAAAAACAATTTCATTCAATTTGTAATTGTGATTGCCACCTGGCCACTTTGGACAATAGATTGCTACTGTATCAACAGAAAAATAAAGGAGTTTCAGTACTGGTAAAGGTGGCAGATACTGACAGCCAAGTGGAATTTTCATTCCTATGCAAAACGAGGGCCTATAATGCAATGGTTCCCTAGGGATGCCTCTTTGTACTCTAATGTCAAATGAATGAAGTCAATGGAAAACTAAAACAACCTAAAAAAAGAGGACTTATAACAGCTCAAACTCTCCAGAAATGAAGTATTTGGGTCAGGACACCAGGCAAGGAATCCCAACCAAGCAAGGTTCTTTACTAAGGGTAAACGGAATATGAAATGAGTTAGTAAAAGAAGGTAGATAAAAACACCAGTATGGCCACCTGACCAGTTGTAAAATCCAGGACTTAGGAGTATTTCTATGTTTATGTCAATACATCTGTGTTTATATTAACTATTTTTCTTCCACTTTCCTATGTCTTAATTTACTGCTAGTTGCATAAGGTGCTAATTGTAGTTAATTTTGTTGATGTGTGTGTGTGTGTGTGTGTGTGTGTGTGTGTGTGTGTGTGTGTTTTGAGGTAAAGGTGCACTCTGTTGCCAAGTATAGAGTGCTTTGACATCATAGCTTACCTCAACATCAATCCTTTGGGTTCAAGAGATTCTCTTGCCTCTTGGTAAAGGGAATATGAAATGAGTTAGTGAAAGAAGGTAAATAAAAACACCAGCAGCTACAACTATAGGCCAACTATGATGCCCAGATAGTTTTCTGTTTTCTTTTCTTTTTTTTTTTTTTTTTTTTTGTAGAGACAGGGGTCTCATTCTTGCTCAGGCTGGTTTCAAACTCCTGAGCTCAAGTGATTCACCTGCCTAATTGTGAGCCAACGCCCCTGGCCAATTGTAGCTAATTTTGTATGGCAATATGCAAGTTATAGGATGTCAAAGGGGACTCACAGGAATAATGAACAGATGATTAGATGATTCAGACTGTCACAACAAAATACCATGAACTAAATAGCTTATAAACAACTTAAATTTATTTCTCACAGTTTTAGATGTTGGGAAGGCCAAGATTAAGGTGCAAACAGAATCATTGTCTGGTGTAGGTCTGCTTTCTGGGTCACAGAAGACACTATTTTGCTGTGTCCTCCATGGTGGAAGGGACAAGGGACTCTCTCTTGGTCTTCTTTTATAAGTGCACTAATCCCATTCATGAGGGGTTTGCACCCCTGAGCTAATCAACTCCTTATATCATCATCTCGGGGGGTAGGATTTTAACATAATATTTTTGGGGGGACACAAACATTCAGACCAAAGCAAATTCATACCCAGCAAGGATTTTGTATTTTCTTTTGTGGAGAGGTTTAGCATGTTTTCAGTTGTACATGGGATAGTTGTATCATAATAGGTAGAAGTATGGCTTTGTCTTTTTCTTTAGTTAGAAGTGAAGTATGTATTAAAGAGGAGTATACAGGTGTCAAGTTAACTAGGGCTGAACTGTAGGAGATCTGTAATGTGTTAATTTGGCTAAGATGAACTACATTTCTTAGAATTATTTTCTTTGCATGTTTCTGTTTGGGGTATTCTACAATAGAAATTGCCTAACACTTGGAAAGCAGAACTAAAACAGCAGCCATATTTTACTCTTTTAAGTATTATATAAGTCAATAGCCCTGTTGTGGAATCACACATATTTTTGTGCATCTGCTAGTCCACCTTGTTAGCAATGGAAACAGCTTCATCTGATAGGGTCCTATCATTCCAGGTTCCCAATTATTGGGCCAGGTTTAAGAGGTGCTTTGTGGTAAGAGTCCCATTTTGATTGCAGGTCATGCACAACAGAAAATTTGTTTGGACTGAGGATGAAGAAAGTCTGACATGGGTTCCAGTGAAAGAAAGATACAATTTCCATCTTGTGCATGTTCCATTTTCCCTACATTTCCCCCAGATTATATTTATTCTTCCTTTCTGACTCCATGTCTTCTGCATTGAGGATTAGCACTAGACTCTGAAAAAACAGCCGAATCAAGATTGTTTTACCAGTTCTCACAATAGGGTAGGATCAAATCTCTATAATAAATCTCCTCGTCCAGAGACAGCCCATCTTAGTTCATTGGTGCTGATATAGCAAAATATCACAGACTAGGTAATTTGTAAATGATAAAAAATTATTTCTCATAGTTTTGGAGACTGATTGGAAATTCAAGATCAAGGCATAAGCAAGTTTGGTGTATATGGGCTGTTGTCTGCTTCCAAGATGGTACATTGTTGCTGCATCTTCCAGAGGGTATGAACACTGTGTCCTTGCATGACAGAAGGAATGGAAGAGGAAAATTTGCCCCTACAATGCTTTTTATAAGGCACTCATCTATTTATGACACTGACTATGTAGTCACCTCATAAAGGCCCTTCTTCTTGTTTTGCAGATTAAATTTCAATACAACTTTAGAGAGGACACAAACATTCAATCCAGAGCAGAGAGTCAAGGACCTTTGTAGAGAACACACACATTTTGAGAATGGAAAAGTGAACACTGTGCTTCCCATTCAGGCTTCTGCAGCCTATTCTTGAAGCCCATCAGAAGTCCAGCATCCTTTCCTGAGAGAAGCTGACACACTGTGACCCCCTCCTCTTACTTTCACTTACACAGTTTTTGTAATAAATATATTAAGGTGCTTAACCCATGGATCCATTTCAAATTCAGCCTTTTCCCTTGACTTTGAAATCCTTATTTCTAGAGACTGTGGTACATGCTTCTCAGTCCCTAACAATGTCTTTGATCAACAGTATGGGAAGTGGGATGGAGACAGGTTGGTCCAGTCCACTCAGGACTATTGATTTTCTCTGTATATGATTAATTGCCCTTTCTACATTATCTTTAATATTTACATCTGTTTTATGATAATATCATTCTCTCTTTTTGAAGTGGGACAGTAGGCAAAATTAATACCATCTAAATGTGGCCGGAGTGATTTACTGATATATTTTTTTTAATGCAGTATTTCTTGTTGTTCTAAAATACTTTTTCAGACTTAAAAAATATTTTTCTTTTCACTATAAACATGAAAAGGTGTTAAATTTTTCCATAATTTGAAATATTCTTTACACTTGAAGTCTTGGCTTAATGGGGCTGAATGCACAGAATGTCTTAGTTTACTCAGATCAATCCTGGGAAGCCTGCCCTTGTAATATTTGCCATGACTGATTTCCTTTAACAGATGTCCCTCTATCTTTATTCATTCTTGGGAGGTTTGATGTGAATCTGGCAGTGTTCATTACTTTTCAGTTCCTGTTTTTAACACTTCAACTTCAGTCCTCTCTTCCAACTATACTCACTTAAACTTTCTATCTTCTTTCATTAAGTAGTTTTTATTTATTTATTTTTTTTTTTTGGAGACCAAATCTCACTCTGTCATCCTGGGTATATCATCCTAACCCACAACAACCTCAAACTCTTTGGTTGAAGTGATCCCCTTGCCTCAGTCTCCCGAGTAGCTGGGACTACAAGCATGTGTCAAGATGCCCAGTTAATTTTTTCTATTTTTAGTATAGACGAGGTCTCTCTCCTGCTCAAGCTGGTCTTGAACTCCTGGGATAAAGCAATCCACCTGCCTCAGCCCCCTAGAGTGCTAGAATAACAGGCATGAGCCACCATTCCTGGCTTATTAATTAGTTTTAATAACACTAAATTGTGAAATTCTTTTTAAAATTTAATTTTTTTTTTTAGAGACAAGGTTTCACTATATTGCTGATGTTTGCCTTGAATTCTGGGCCTCATGCTATCCTTCTGCCTCAGTCTCCTTCCAAGTAGCTCTTTTCCCTCTTATTTTACCATTGCTGACATCTGAGCTATATAATCGTGTTGTGACTCTGTTCCTACTGGAATGAGATATCTCAGGTAGAAATGTGTGTGTGTGTGGGGTGGGCACCTGCGGGGCACAGCCATATTGGAAAAATATAATTTTACTGACAATGATGAATAAAACTTGTGTGATGGCCAGGTGAAGTGGCTCACGCCTATAATCCCAGCACTCTGGGAGGCCAAGGCAGAAAGATTGCCTGAAATCATGAGTTTGAAACTAGCCTGAGCTAGAGTGATACTCCACTTCTAAAAATAGCCAGGCATTGTGGTGGGCGCCTACAGTCCCAGCTACTTGAGAGGCTGAGGCAAGAGAATCGCTTGAGCCCAACAGTTTGAGGTTGCTGTGAGCTGTGACGCAATGGCATTCTATGAGGGTGACTAAGTTAGACTCTGTCTCAAAAAACAAACAACAACCCCCCAAAACAAAACAAATAAACAAAACAAAACAAAATAAAACAAAACAAAACAAAACAAAACAAAACAAAAATGTGTGGCACTAAAGGGTGGCTCAGGAGCGTAGGGCCTCAAAGGAAATACGTGATCATGAGTAGTCATAGGACCCAAGGACTTTGATCACTCATTGGACAGAAGATGTGTCAATCATTCTTTCTTAGCAAATGATTGTAGAGCACGTGAAAAGTATGTGTGGCTCTTTGTTGACACTTCCATGCTCCGCCCCTGTGGAATCTTTTCTGAAGCTAACTGAATCTTTCCCATCTTGTCCACTGCCATTTTAGTGGCAGCCTTAGTGGGTAGCTTCTCTGGCTACTTTCCCATTTTTCCAGTCTCGTTACTTACACAGGGACCAATCACAGACTATTGTCCTCCGTAAAAACATTTTCTTTGTTGTGTCCCTGCCTCCGTGTACCAGCAAGCCCTGACATCAACAATCTATCTCCTAGCAACCGTCACTTGGGCTGCCACCATTTTAATCACTGCTGTCCTCAGCACTGCAACCACAACTGTTGTTCCAGTTGATAAACTGGTGTCTCTCCTGCCATGTCTGCTGTAGAAGATCAAGACCCAACCATAGATGACCAGAACTCAGCAGACAGCAGGACAGAACAAGATCCAAGACAAGTTGGGTTGCCTGCTATTCCTCTAGAAGAGTCAGAAGGCCTTGATGGCGCTGCCGCCTTTCTAGCTTCTCAGGCAGTTGCCCTGGCCCTCACGGAAGAAGAGATCGAGCAGGAGGAAATCTGGCCTGAAGTTGAGGACGCTGGGGATATCAAGCTACCTGAAGAGGAACAGTACACCGGGGAGGGAGAAGAGGATGAAGTTGAGGAGGAAGAGGAAGAAGAACTGAGCTATGGCAATGAGGAAGACGATGACGAGGACGACGAGGATCCCCAGGATGTGGCGGTACAGGAGGAGGGTACAGGAGTAGTTCTGGGTGCCCGTTAGCCCCAATCCCTCCCCCCCGGGAGGGTTTCAGTTCCTCTTCCGGGAAACATAGGATTGGCTATTTAGTTTTAGAAAGTCATTTGGTTCATGTTAATATTCTACAGTTGTTAATTTTGTCTTATTTCTTCCTACAGTTTAGTGGAGTAGAAAGACATGCATGAAGTGAGAAACAACCGATTAGGTCTTCAAGGATTTGAAACTCTTCAGTAACGCCTTAGAATCTTAACAACAATGGTTCCCTTCCGAAGTTCATCACGTTTCTCCTAGAATTTAGACCATTTGACAGCATTTGTTTGGATTAAAAATAAACGTTTTTGAAATGAATAATAAGCTTTGTTTTTTTTTTTTTAGATAAATAACACTCGTTCAAATCTATTGTTGTACCTTTCTTACTGCTATAGCTCACCTCAAAATCAATGAAAGAGGTCATTTTCCATTATATTTTGAATTCTTAATTAATTAAAATTAATTAAAGTAAGTAATTAATTAATTAAAATTAATTAAAGTAATTAATTAATTAATTAATTAAAATATTGAGTTTAAACAACTTATGCTTTGGGTTAAAAACAAAAGTTTTTGAAATGAATAATAAGCTTTGGTGTGTATTGTTAGATTAATAACACTGGTTCAAATCTATTGTACCTTTCTTACTGCTATAGCCCACCTCAAGTCAATGAAAGAGATCATTTTCCCTTACATTTTAAATTCTTATACCCCTAATTAATTAAAATATTGAGTTTAAACAACTTATGCAAAAAGAGGGGTGGAGATTTAGGCTCTACTACATTTTATTGAAAGACACTGATGAATGTCCCTGCTTGCCTGGAGGCCAGATGGTGCTACTGGGCTTCTGTGGATGAACAGCATTAGCATCACACCTGGGGAGTTTTTAGAAATTCAAATACCCAGGCCCCACTCCAGATCTACTGAATCAGAAATTGTGAAGGTGGGCTGGCAATCAGACTTTTTCAAGTCTTTCAGTTGATTCTGAATATCAGTAAATTTTGAGAGTAAATTTTCAAAATTTTGAGTAAAATTTTGAACCACTAGTCTAGAGTAATGGGAAAACTCTGAGTCTCACCTATGGTAGGACCAGCATGAATTTACTGACTTGAGACTGTGTAAATCAAATTGAACAGGATAGTAAATACTGGACTGGGTAAATGACTAAAATTCTCAGAGGCCTGAGATACAGAGATGGACCTCCTTGGAGAAGCAAAGATTGAGTGGCAGCAGCAGAAAAAATGGTTTGCCATAGTCACTGCCAGGGCTGGTGGATCTGTCAGGCCATTATCAACCAAATAGCAGAGCAGCTTGCATGGCAGGCTGGGCCTGTTGCAGAGTAATAAAAACTGGCAGCCTTTTAGGTTACTCAGTGAATGGGTATGGTTTAAAATCCTGAGTAAGGTACATGATGCCTCTAGGTGTTTTGCCTTGTAGTAGGGGCCAGAAGCAGCAGCCTTGTCCTTTTCCTTAGAAGGGATATTTTGATGTGCTCTGGACCTCTGAACCCCTAGAAGATTCACCAGGGAGGTCAGCTCTGAACTTTTCAGTTCATTTTTCACCCTCAGGTAGTCATGTGTTTTGCCATGGAGTCACGGTAGTTGCTTCTGCCTAACAGGATGGTGCAATCAGTATGGTATCACCAATGTAGTGGCACAGCATGATGTCTTGCAGAATGAGCAGATGAGGAAGCTCCCTGAAGACTAGATTTGATTTTGACAAAGGGCTGGAGAGTTACCAGAGCTTTGAAGCAAGGCAGTGAAGGTAACTTGTTGGTCCTTCCAGCTGAAACCAATCTGCTCCATATGGACTTTACTACCAAATATAGAGGGGGAAAGAGAACTTTTTATCAGGTACCTGTAATGTATTAGCTTTTTTTCCTGCAAAAAGTCCACACTTTAAGTAGCATATGTAATTGGATTAATCATCTGACCACTTATACTTAAAATATTCTTTTTTTGTTTTTTTTTTTTTTTTTTTTGAGACAGAACCTCAAGCTGTCACTCTGAGTAGAGTGCTGTGGTGTCACAGCTCACAGCAACCTAAAACTCCTGGGCTTAAGCGATTCTTTTGCCTCAGCCTCCCAAGTAGCTGGGACCACAGGTGCCCACCACAATGCCCAGCTATTTTTTTTTGTTGTAGTTGTCATTGTTGTTTGGCAGGCCTGGGCTGGATTTGAACCCGCCAGCTCAGGTGTATGTGGCTGGCGCCTTAGCCGCTTGAGCTACAGGCACCAAGCCACTTAAAATATTCTTAAAAATCCATCTCTTTCCTACACATGCCAAATAGGAGAGTTGAACATGGTTATGGAAAAAATATCCATTCTTTTAATATTTCAAGCCCCAGGTAATGGTTTAATCTAGAATTCTCTCCAGGAATACATTATTGGTTTTTGATGTATACATTGTTAGATAGAGTCCATTTTAGTGGTTTCTATTTGTCTGTCCCTACCATAATAGCACATATTCTGTGGATCAGGAAACCAATGTGGGTATTCTTTCAGTTTTTGAACATGTGCCGTCCTTTACACATTCTGTAATGGAGTTAACATATGCGACTGGTTTAATACAAAATTTTACAATTCTTTAGTGTCTCAGTTCCCTCATATTCCAAAGGAGTTTCTAGTGTTCACATCAGAACTGATGCAGGCCACTAAGTGTCCTTGACTGGACAGGGTTGAAACATAAGTGTTATCTCAGCTCCATGGCCTAGTACCGGCAATCTTAGTAAAAGTAAAAGAGACAGAAATGTCTCAGCACAAATTGCTGAGCAGAACTTTGTAATTTATTATACACTGATACAATTTATTTGAGTTTTTCCCAGGAAACAGCAGAACCTCCTTATAGCCCTGAGATAACAACAGCGCCTCACTCTACCATAATGTCCAGAGAAAGTGAAGATAAGAGATAACAGTACCACAGATTGTGACCAAGAGCCACTAAGCCTGCACACAAAGCTACAAGAATGAACAATATTAACCCCTACAAGTGCCCATCGATCCACGAATGGATTAATAAATTGTGGTTTATGTACACCATGGAATATTATGCAGCCTTAAAGAAAGATGGAGACTTTACCTCTTTCATGTTTACATGGATGGAGCTGGGACATATTCTTCTTAGTAAAGTATCTCAAGAATGGAAGAAAAAGTACCCAAAATACTCATCCCTACTATGAAACTAATTTAGGGCTTTCACGTGAAAGCTATAACCAACTTACAACCTAAGAATAGGGGAAAAGGGGAAAGGGAGAGGATGGAGGGGGGAGGGGGGTGGAGGGAAGGGTACTGGTGGCATTACACCTGTGGGGCATCTTACAAGGGTATATGTGAAACTTAGTAAATGTGGAATGTAAATGTCTTGACATGGTAACTTGGAAAATGCCAGGAAGCCTATGTTAACTGTTGTGATGAAAATGTGTCAAATGGTCTGTGAAGCTAGTGTATGATTCCC
>CAUYPK010005880.1:0-12848 GCA_963574355.1 Loris lydekkerianus | reverse complement strand
CTGTTATCAGAAAACCCCCACCCTAAACTCACCCGTAGGCCTATTCCCCTCTGCCTGTATTTATATGGCTGTTGAAAAATAAAGTTTGGGGAGTTTGATCAGAATCCTGTCTTGCTCCCGGTTCTTCGTGTTTCTTGTTCCTTTCTTTCACTCTTTCAGCTCCACATCCTAGGTCCCTGCTGAACTAGCCCCGTGGGCCAGGGCAAGTCTCATATCAGGAGTGAGGAAGGAGGGTGGAGGGATCACCCCAAAGTCTGGTTTGAAATCCCCATGACCCTGAGTAGAGTGAGGAGGGGGAGGAGCAGGGGAGTCCAGGCCATGATGTGGGTGTGACAAGGACGCTGTCTGGCCCACAGCTGGTGCTGGTCTCTGTGATGGCCTTTTGTCTTCCCCGGCTCCCTGGGTGCAAAGCCTATTTCTTGGTGGTACTTTATTCCACTCCGAGCCCTTTCCCTCCCACAGATACCCTGTTCTATGTTTGCAGCCCTAGGAGGAGCTCTAGTGTCAGGAGGCTCTGGTGGGGTGAGCTCCAAGTGTTTCCCTTGGCAGGAAGCAGCTATGGTGAGCTCTACCCCAGGCCAGGGGGACCCAGGGCCCTCTGAATTTGAACCTGCATGGGTCTTGCTCACCATGAAAAGATTATAGCACCCTGGTGACACCCTCAGGAGAAGGCTAGTGGTGGAGAGTGCTGTGCAGACTGAGGGGTCACCTTTAGCTTCAAATACATAAATGTTGTTTAATCTATTTAACATTTTACCTCATTTGCCAAGTCAAAGTAGAGTTATTGTTTTTACCACCCATTGCTAATTCTCATTAGTACTTTTTATTCTCCAGTTGTGCTGAGTAGATTCCTACATATCCCAAATAATATTTAATTATCACCTACCCCTAAGTCCACATAGTGAGGTTTTGCTTCATTTATATAAAAAAATTTAAGACTCTAACACCTATTTCTGTTTACTTATAACACATATTACATTTCTGATATTTTCTCATTTTTCATTTGTTGAAAGTGTTATTGCTCATCATAGTAACTATGTGATTTCCTCTTTGAAACATCTGTCCACATAATTCCAGTATCTATACCATCTCACCATTTATGCCTACTGATTACCTTTTGTCATTTCAAGTGGTGATTTTCCTGGACATTGGCATGATGTGTGATTACTTTTGCCATATCTCGGGCATTTTGGATACTGTATTATGAGACTCTGGCTCTTACTCAGTCTCTCTTTGCTCATGGGATGCCCGGTGGAGTGAAGCTTAGGGCCAGGGGTGTGTCCAGCTTCCCAGTGCAGAGTGGGGTCCTGACTCTCAGTACTATGTGCTGACCCTTCCTGGGAGTGTGGGCAGTGACCATCCTGACTCTTCGTCTCCCTGTGGGAGTGTGTGTCATTGTGCCCAGGTGTCCTCTTCATTACCATGACCATAATCACTTTGGCTGGACTATGTGGGAAAGATGCTGACCAATAACCACTGAAAGGGTCATCCTGTCTCCCTGAGTGTAATACTTTTCTCTGATGTCACACTTTGTTGAACATCCACATCACATTCAAATATCTACTTGTTTTTGCCCATTTAGACAGGTTCACCCATATATCTCTCCTCCAGATCTCCTTGTCACCAATTTCCATCCATGTCCTGTCCAAGTCCCTGATCATCCAGAGAAATTATCCTTATCTCAGGAATCTCTGCTTTGTTCCACTCACATGGGAAATGAACGAATCATGAAAATGCTTTAGAGGTGGGAGGAAGCAGTGCAAAGGCAGAAATGAATGTGCTGGGCTAGGGGGATTCCAAGGAGGTGAGTGTGGCTGGAACAAAGTGTGGGGGGAATGACTAGACGGGTGATGAAGAACAAGAGGAAACCACTCTGTGGACTAGTTTAGGGACATTTAGAATTAGCAGCAAAGCCTTTGTACACCACGAACAATGCTTACAGTTGAATGTTAAGTGAAAAACAGATTTGAAAACTATGTTATAGTATGATGCCAGCTGTGTGGATCACTCTAAAATGCTACAAAACATAACATAAAGGGAAATGCACACAAATATCAGCAATCACAGCTGGGCAAGGGGATTTTGTGTTTTCTAAATTTTCCACAAGGATTTAGTACTAGTTTTTACAATACAAATAAAAATAAATGTTCTACTATCACAAATAACAGTGCAATGTTTAAAACATTTCCACCAGGAAGGGAGGGGGAGGTTTGACAAAGGGAGGATAAATGGTGGGACCACACCTATGGAGCATATTGCAAGGAAACATAAATGTCTTAACATAATAATTGAGTAAATGAGGCAAAAGCTATATTAATTAGTCTGATGTAAACACTCCAAATTGTATTAAAAAATCAACACGTTGTACCCCACATATGCATAAATGTATTCATGATCTGTGTGTATATGATTTAATAAAAAATATATATAATAAAACATTTCCACCAACAAATATATGAAAATATGCTCAATCATCATGGCAATGCAAATCCGATGCACAACAAGGGTCATCTCACCCAGTTAGGATGGTTATGACTGAAAAGGCAAGAAATGTGAAATTCTGGCAAGGCTGTGGAAGAGAGAAAACCCTTATACACAGTGGATTGGAATGTAAACCATCAAAGCCACCATGGACAACAGTATGAAGGTTCCTCAGAAGGCAAAAAACAATCACCTTGTGATCCAGCAATCCCACTACTGCACATTTATGCAAATGAAAGGAAACGAGTAGCATGATGAGCCATCTGGACCATCTCCATGGATGGACATCTGCACCATCTGCACCATTCCCAAACACCATGGAATTGAACCTAAGTGTTCACCTCCAAATGAATGGATGAGGAAATGTGGTTTAGCACAGGGCAGAGTCCTGCTGGTGCTCATAGAGGGAGCATTAAGCCAGCCCTGCCAGATGGAAATCCTTACCCTGAGCCCTGAAGCCAAACTAGTCCCAAAAATGACAGGGGCTATGTTTTTCCACCATACAAAAAACAAGAGGGAATTGTTGGGCCCTGCCAAAAAAAAAAAAAAAAAAAAGTAGCCTTGTGTTGATGCAATAATAGATCTTCAAAATCCATACCAGAGGACGTGAAGTCACACCTCCAAAAGCCCCCTCCAGGAACTGAACATAGTGTGTAACAAGGAGTGTTCCCATCAACACTGATCAGGTGGCGCCCAAGGCTAAAACGGGTAAGGCACCAGCACATACACCAGGGCTGGTGGGTTCGATTCTGGCCCAGGCCTGCCAAACAATGACAACTATAACCAAAAAACAGCCGGGCATTGTGGCAGGCGCCTGTAGTCCCAGCTACTTGGGAGGCTGAGGCAAGAGAATCGCTTAAGCCCAGAAGTTTGAGGTTGCTGTGAGCTGTGACACCACGGCACTCTACCCAGGGACACAGCTTGAGGCTCTGTCTCAAAAGAAAAAAAAAAGGAAAGAAAAGACTGATCACCTAACAAGGAGTGTTCCCATCAAGACTGATCACACTGCCACCAAAAGCTATTTCATTCTGAGGTAATTCAACCCAGGACATTGAGGCTAAGGGAAATTCTGGGAATAGTATCTCAGAAGTAAAAGGGGAAAGGCTGAGGTAAGGGAATGAATTTACATATATTTAGACATTTTAAAAAATGATATCCACATCATATGTAAATGACTTAGTTATAATATGAATTTTTACACACTATGTAATATGAATTTACATATTAATAGTGAAAGAGATTCAGTACATCACCCATAACAGGCACTTTGTGCCTAGACCACAGGCTTTGCACTTGGGTTATGCAAATAGTCTCTCTATTGGAACATCTTGATCAGTTAAACTTTTTTGAGTTCTACGCCTTCTGGAGAGCTGATGAGAACTGCAGATACTCTACCGAGATAAATGCAGGGATGCAAATTTCTACCTACAGATGAAGGAGGCTCATTGACCTGAATGGTTCACAGGCTCAGACCGAAAATGCCTGAACTAAATTTCCAAAGAGTCTGGATTAGAGAAGGTTTCAAAAAAAAAAAAAAAATCACAGTTCTGTGGTTAAATGACATCTGTTTCTGTTAACCAATCAATTCACGCTTGTGGCCCAGGTCCCCAAAGTAAATGTTTAACTTTAGGAATGCTCCAGCTCTAAGGTCTGATGCTGTGCCTGATTAGATCATCGGCAGTCTGGACTGAGGGATGGTGAGGGCCTAAGAAAAATGAGGCCCCTTATGTGCAAACACAGACATGGAACACACCTCTCCAAACTAACCACAGAATAATTCTCCGACGTCCCCACACCACACCTTTGCCAGAGCATTCCCCACAGCCACAAGAGCCAGCTGTTGGACAGCAAACCACTTACAACTGCGAGAGCTGCTATTGTAGCTCGCTAGCATGTGTGCAAGGCCCAGGCAGAGACATCCCACAGTGTCACTCCAGCCAGATACCAAACTGCTTGCAGCAAATTGTTCTGGATCCAAACACAGTTGCAGATACCTGCTCCCCGGGGGCGCCATCGCACAATGCTAGGGGCAGGTAGCACTTTGCCCCACGCCATGGTCAGAGTGAGGACTCAAATTTTGGTGGAAGAAGGGAAAAGGCGAGATGGAAGAAAAACAGGGAGACCTGTTCTCGTATACTTTCTCTCTCTCTAGCTCCTTTTTAAGAGAACTAAGTATTTGACAGATCTAAGGTGGCTAAAACAATGGATGTGTACCCCTTCACCTCTGTGCAGACTAGAAGAGGACAGCCCTGAACAATTAGGCAACGTGGATCTGATCACACAGCATGGGGAGCGGGAGGAGGAACAGAAAACCAAGTTCTGTGATTCCCAGAGACACAGCCTAATCACGGTTGCACACGGCTGCCTGTTTGTGTTGGAAGCGCCCCTGCTCTTGGGCCCCTTTCTCATTCCCTCTTCCATCCACAACACAGTATTAGCCGACTGTTACAGAAGCCTGAGCCTTGTCCTGACTTCCACCTCTAAGAGAAAGGGGACCCTGCCATCTATCTGGCCAAAGACCAAGGCCCCCAAACTAAGGGCCGAGATATTCTTGGAAGGATCATGGGTCTCTCCCTGCACACAGGAACAGTGGTGAGGCTGTACACACTCAGACTCCTTAGATCCCCCATCTCACAACAGCTCAAACTCTCTGTTCCGAAAAATACACAGAAAAACAAATTTCAGATTGCAAGCAGGAGCCAGGAGGATTCAAAAGCTATCTCAGGAACGCCCTCTAGTGTGCCCAGGAGGTTCCAGCGGCACAGCCCCCAGGCACCATCCCCGAGGTGCACAGACCCACACTGCCACTGGGGCACCCCGCGAGTGGTGGGAGGGCACAGAGGCAGCATCTGCCACTCAGGCACAAACTCCTCGCCAATCCCAGGGCAACATCTGCTGCGGGAGGAGAGGCAGTCTCCGCAGCCTGCACCAACCCCACCCGTGCTTTGTACAACAGGGAGAAAGGGAAGGTAAAAAGGAAGTGTGGAGACTGCACAGTTGGACTATGGTGCAGATGAGAAGCAGAGGAAGAAGAAAGAAAAAGAAGGAAGGAGAGGAAAAGAGGTGGGGGAAAGGTGAATGAAAAACAAGGCAAGGAAAAAGAAACAGACACATAGGTGACCAGCCGCAGTTGCCTGACGCCCCAGCACCCCTGTCCACCCGCTGGGACTTGTAAGCACGCCCAGGTGGGAAGAGTACCTTGGGGACCTGGCACCTCCTCCCTTCTCCTGAGGCCTCAGTGCTCACGGCCTTGCCCTTGCCCTCCACTCGGACACAGCCCCTGAATGCTCAGGAGTGCGGGCCGAGGAAGAGGAGAGAAAAGTGAACCAAAGGCAGAACTCGCCAAGCGAAGCCACTTACGCACAGTGCGGCCGGCAGCATTTCCATCCTACCTTTGCTGTTGCCATGTCAGCCGGCTCCATGATCTCTGCTTGGCCTGGGGAACAGCGCACCACCCAGAGAGAAAAGGCAGAGTCACAAATGTCCACCCGGAAAAGGAACAAACCACCCCTCTGGACGGCTATTTCTACTCTCCGAGAGGACTTCTATCGTGGGGAGAGGAGAGAGTCTTGGGGTCCCCAGCAGGCTGGGAGCCCGGCTTTGTGTCCCCACAGATGCCCATGAAGCTGAGTCAGGGGTTTCTCCCTGGCCTGGTCCTCCTTCCCAGGAGACAAGTGTGGGTCCCACCAGGCTCCGCCTGCTGGGGAGAGGGCAGAGATGGAGGCCTGCGCCCCATCACCCAGCCTGCCTACTGGTACCCACAGGTCAGAGTCAGGGGGGCACATGGGAGGTGGCCAGCGGGCAGGTCTGGAGAGAGCTGGGGAGCAGGGAGGGAGCAGGCCTGGGGTGACGGGGGCAGGCACGACCACCTCAGCAAGGTGCAGGCACTCAGATGGAAGCAGAAAGGCACTGTGCAGGGAGGTGCCAGAGCCACAAAGCCGGGGGTTGGCATGGCAAGGTGCAGAGTGCAGAGGGAGAGGAATTGGCCGGGCGAAGCCACTCACCTTGCAATAACATTCAGACTGACTGAGGCCTACACAGGAGCCAGGAGCGGGCGGTTCACACACACCCCCACTCCACTCCCAGAGACTCACAGCCTCTGTCTAAAGGTACATGAGAGCAGCCGGCAGCCTGGCTGGATCCGCAGAGGCCCCTGGCTCTCTCAGAGCAGCCTGATTGGAGGAGCAGGATGACTTCATCCAGCCCCATTCATCACTCTAGGTTTCCTGCCCAGCAGGGACAGGCCACTCAGCTCGCAGTGACTACAGCTTCCTCTCTGGCCTACTTTACTCGGGCAACCTGGGGTAGGCTGCATCCATCAGGGGCAGCCAGGGAACAGGATCGGAGAACCCTGGGCCTTGCAAGCAAGAGGGAAACAGGCTGCACACATTTCTAAGAAAGTGCAAGGATTCCACTTCAGACACATAATCACTGTGTTTGCCGGTGGCACCGTAAATGCAGAAAAGCAACAATTCCAGAAAGTAGCAAGGAAATGAGGTGTGTGCTCTGACAAACCACGGACCTTCCTGCCTCTAAATTCAGATAAACACATTGAAGTCTTTAGAGACAGTTCTCCCAGTCAGAAAGAGTAAAGTATAGAAAAACAGATCCGTGTCTGTAGGCATCTTCAGCTACTTCCCTCCACATCTCTTCCTCCACCTTGCCCTCTGCCAGCCTCTCCAGAGTAGCAGCCTGGGCTTCTGTTAAAGACACTTCACGCCTGTGGTTTCAGATCCAATACAGATTACAGGTGGATGGGACATTACTGCTTCCTTTCCATTTTAAAGATGAGGAAATTAAGGCCCAAAAAAGTCAAAGCAAGGGGCAGCGCCTGTGGCTCAAAGGAGTAGGACGCCGGCCCCATATGCCGGGGGTGGTGGGTTCAAACCCAGCCCCGACCGAAAACGGCAAAAAAAAAAAAAAAAAAAAAAAGAAAGAAAGAAAAGTCAAAGCAAGGATGTTGGGGTCTGTTGGTGTTCATTGCCAGGTAGAATTTTTCCTCATAAATGGTGAGATCCTGAGAGAAATGACCCCTCTTCACTTCCTTTCTCCCCAACACCTCCTCCCAGTCCAGCCCCTCAACCATAGAAAACCCCCAGCAAAGCCAGGATTTAATGGATTAAAACATAAGGGAATGAAAAAGACAAGAACTCATCAGTTCCCAGCTACATTTCCACTCACTCTTTCCTTCTCCCCTGAGCTTGCCTGGCTTCATGACCAACCACACCACACAATCAGGGAGAGCAACTCAGGCTCCTCAAGAGTTTTCCAAATGAATGACCAGCTTACACACGGCTCATGGGTCTGGCTTAAAACAGCAACCATAATTATGACAACTACCATTTGTCAGTACTCCGTAAATTACAAGATATTTGTTTCTTCTATAGTCTGAATGTCCCCTCCAAACTTATGTAGAAACTTAATTGCCACTGGGATAGTCAAGCGTGCAAATGGAGGACCTTTAAGAGGTAATTAGGTAATGAGGGCCCCTGCCCACATGAATGGATTAATAACGTAATCCCAGCAGTGCAGTTGGTTATCATAGGAGGGAGCTTCTGATAAAAGGATAGTTCAGGAATTTTCTCCCTGTCTCATGCTCTCTCTTGCCCTCTGACCCAGGATAACTCAACACAAGGCCCTTGCCAGATGCTAGGGCCACGCTTTTGGACTTCCCAGCCTCCAGAACTATGAGCCAAATAAACTTTTGATCTTCATAAATTACCAAAGTCTGTGGTATTCTGTGTACAGCAGCAGCAAAAAGACTATTTCCAAATCCATTACTTTCTTTGGATACTCCAAGAACCCTATGAGATTAAAAACTGTTTCCCCCATTTTTATTTTATTTATTTATTTATTTTTGAGGCAGAGTCTCACTTTATTGCCCTTGGTAGAGTCCCGTGTGGTCACAGCTCATGGCAACCTCCAACTCTTGGGCTCAAGCGATTCTCTTGCCTCAGCCTCCCAAGTAGGTGGGACCACAGGCACCCGCCACAACGCCCAGCTATTTTTTCTTTTTTTAGAGACAGGGTCTCCCTCCTGCTCAGGGTGATCTTGAACTCCTGAAGCTCAGGCAATCCACTCGCCTTTGCCTCCCAGAATGCTAAGATTACAGGAGTGAGCCACCATGTCCGGCCTGTTTCCCTCATTTTAAAGGTAATTAAACTGAGATTCAGAGACTTTGAACGATTTGCCCAAGGTCACAGTCAGCAGAAAAGAACTGAGACTCAACCCTTTAGATTCACTGAATCCAAATCCCTTTCCACTAACCATCATTACCACACCTACCATAACTTTCCTGACACTTCACTTTTTCATCTCTAATCACTCCCAAAGTCTGTTCCCTGTAGACTCAGAGAATATAAAACTTCAATTAATCTGACATTTCCCTTTGAGATCTTTTTTCTGAAGATGGCAAATTATAAAAAAAATTATCAAACATCAGGAAAAAAATCTTAGAAATATCCAGAGGTTAGTGTATGCATTTAAACAAACCTCCTGTGCACAGTGAAAATTGCTTTTAGATAAAAAAGAATTTATCTAAATTACTCGGGTTCACTTTAATTCAACCACCCAGATTTAAATTAATGTGTGTGTGTGTGTGGGGGGGGGGGTGTTGTACATCCCTGTCCCCAGAGGTACATTTTTTCCAGCCATTATAAACTATAAACATAGAATCCAATTATTCTCTCATTCCCATTCCATCTCCTCTAAAAAAGGACAGGGTCGAGAGGCGAATAATTTAGGCCAATGACTGGTTTTCTTTAACTCACTGCCTAGTTTCTACGAGCCCTGGACTGTGGTCACGAGGGCAATCAACCTGAAAGGGTAAGAGGCTTTGTAGCCCTGGGCAGAGGTAATCCATCACACCCCCACAACAAACCGAAGGTGCGGGGGCCGTGCCAGTCCACACGTCACTGTCTCTGCCCAGAGGCCTGCAACGTTCCTCCTGGCTATTGCCATGGCCTGCGGTCCTCTCTGTTCCTGGGCTGACAGTCAAATGTGCAAACAGATGGTGAACAGAAGGCTAGTACCCACGAAGAAGGCTGCTCTAGTTCATCAATATCACACAGAAATCAGACCCATGTGAGTCCCCCAAATGACCAAAAACATTTATTCTTAAAGAACTGTCACACACCCCTCAGCGGTGAGCCCATGAGGACAGCATTTGGGAGAGTAGCTGGCTGGGAGGAAGCACTTGTGAGTTACAAAGTGATTCATGTCTGAACTCAAAGCAGCAGAGAGGATGTATCAGCTGCAGAACAGACAGCCTAGAAGGTGGGGCAGGGCACAGGTGGAGGCTTTAAAGAGAGGGTGTGAAGAAATGTGTCTCAGAGACAAAGAAATCCTAAGACAGCCAGGAGAATGACAACAAGGGGGTTAAAAAGTTGGGGGAAGGTGATACAGAGAGGGTCTAACGAAAAGCCATCGAATCCACACTCCTGCTGCTTACCAGAAAGGCCTGAATCTAAACAATTTTCTCCCAAGATAAATAAATCCTCTACCCTGAGCATTTGCTTTTTGAACGAGATACCAGAAGCTCTTTCTTCTCTCATTTCAACTCATTTCATTTTGTTTAATATTTCATGAAAAATGTAGAAAGAAATTCCTCTTAATAATATCATTCTCTCTCCAGGGCAATTATTTGCGCTAATTAGTTTACCCTAGGTACTACTTTCTAACTCCTTAATCACTGTTCTTATACATGAAGTTAAGGAAGGGGAAAAGGAAAAAAAAAATCAAATGCTTTCGCAAAGAGTTTTGGCAGGGATGAAGGAATTATGACAAGTATGGGCACCTAGGCTCCGTGAGGATAGCTCCAAGGCTGGACGCTGAACCTGCTTCTTTACAAAGAGGCTCTGCCCTGAGGGTAAAATGAGTTTTTTTTTTTTTCTTCTGGGTAGATACTTGGTAATGACCTTGTGGGATCAAATGAAGTTTTACTTTTAGCTCTGTGAAGATTCTCCATACTTCCATTGACACTTAAGTTTACAATCCCACCAACAGTGTAAACGTGTACATTGCAACTCAATTCACAATCCCCCAGATGTGGAATCACCCCAAGAGCCCATAAACCCAGGAATGGATTAATAAAATGTGGTATATGTACGCCATGGAGTACTACTCAGCCGTGAAAAAGGTGGAGACTTTACATCTTTTGTATTTACCCAGATGGAGCTGAAACACATTCCTCTTAGTAAAGTATCACAAGAAAGGAAAACCAAGTATCCAATGTCCTCAATACTAATATGAAACCAATAGAAAAACAACTACATGCCCACATGAGAGAAAAACACAATTTCTTCTAGGATTATCCAATCCTAGAAAAATTCAAGTTGGGGGGGAAGAGAAGGGAGGAGGATTGGTAAACTCTGTGCATCTAATGTGCACAGTGTAAAGATATACAGTTCTCCCAACCACTGTGAAGGGCTCGACCACAACTTGAACTATAACAAGAAATGCAAACAATGTCACATAATCATTTGTACCCTCCTATTTACATGAAATCTAAAAAAGAGAGAGAGAGAAAGAGTCTCCTTGGCAGCTGCCTCTTGGGAGATGGTACTACAAGGAAACCAAGTAAGGCTGTTTCAAACCCCAGTCAGGTGAACTTTCCCCTGCCACACTCTGGGAGATAGAGTTCTCTAGATGGCAGCAGGGCTGTGGTCACGTTAGCAGTACTTGCAAAGCATGCAGCTTTATCTCTGCCTGTCCTGAGACTGTTAATATAGAGCAGATGCCTTTACCCCAAAGGCAATATCCCTTCTCTAGACTAGAGTCTGGGTGCTGACTATACAAATAAAAGATGGTGATAAAGCAGGAAGAGACTCATAGAGCTACAGGTGGAAAGGGGAGGAAAGAGGAAAATGTCCCCGTGAGTGTGTCTACTCGAGTGACTTCTCATCCCACACTTGTTAACCATCAGTTCTTTAGAGATCCAGCTGAGCTTGAAGAAGAGCTTCAACTAGGAGGCCAGGGGCAGTGGCTCACGCCTATAACCCTAGCACGCTCTAGGAGGCCAAGGCAGGTGGATTGCCTGAGTTCGTGGGTTCGAGACCAGCCTGAGCAAGAGCAAGAGCCCGTCTTTACAAATAGCCAGACGTGGTGGTGGGCACCTGTAGTCCCAGCTACTGGGAGGGTGAGGAAGGAGAATTACTTAAGCCCAAGAGTTTGAGGTTGCTCTGAGCTATGATACCACAGTACTCTACTGAGGGCAGGAAATTTATGTCCCCTTGGAGTTGATGCTGCTAGAAGGACACTAGACAGAACCCAGACCTACCTGCCACTTCAGGTGAGCAATAGCATCAAAACAGAGGGGGCTGTCAGAAGAAGGTGAGAAGGAGCAGGGAATGTGGTAAGAGGCAGGTGCAGGAACAATGAACAGCAGCAGATGCAAGGAAGGGCATTTGAGAGAGTTGCAAGGAAAAAGTCATGAAAAGTAAGTTCCAAGGCCAGGTGCGGTGGCTAATGCCTACAATCTTAGCACTCTGGGAGGCCAAGGCAGGTGGATTGTTTGAGCTCAGAAATTTGAGACCAGCCTAAACAAGTCTGAGACTCTGTCTCTACTAAAAGTACAAAACTAGCCAGTCGTTATGGTGAGCACTTGTAGTCCCAGCTACTCTGAGAGGCTAAGGCAGGAGGATCACTTGAGCCCAGAAGTTTGAGGTTGCTGTGAGTGATGACGCCACAGGCACTCTATAGCCTAGGGCAACAGTGCGAGATTCTGTCTTAAAAAGTAATAATAATAGGGAAGAAAAGGCGATCAAGGGTATCCACATAGGGTCAAAAGAGATCAAACTTTCACTCTTCGCAGACGATATGATCGTATGTCTGGAAAACACTAGGGATTCTACTACAAAACTTTTAGAAGTGATCAAGAAATATAGTAACATTTCAAGCTACAATATCAACATCCATTAATCTGTAGCCTTTATATATACCAACAACAACCAAGCCGAACAAATAGTCAAGGACTCTATTCCTTTCACAGTAGTGCCAAAGAAGATGAAATATTTGGGTGTATACCTAACAAAGGACGTGAAAGATCTCTACAAAGAGAACTACGAAACTGTAAGAAAAGAAATAGCCGAAGATGTTAACAGATGGAAAAACATAGCATGCTCATGGCTAGGAAGAATCAACAATGTTAAAATGTCCATACTGCCCAAAGCAATATATAATCTTAATGCAATACCTATTAAAGCTTTATTGTCATACTTTAAAGATCTTGAAAAAATAATACTTCATTTTATATGGAATCAGAAAAAACCTCAAATAGCCAAAACATTACTCAGCAATAAAAACAAAGCAGGAGGAATCACGCTACCAGACCTGAGACTCTACTATAAATCAATAGTGATCAAAACAGC
>CAUYPK010005877.1:0-12166 GCA_963574355.1 Loris lydekkerianus | reverse complement strand
ATTTTTCAAAAAGGCATTAAGTTATCTCAACATTGTTACTTTTGAAATTGACACTATTGAAAAATGATAGCATCGTAGAAAAGACTTAAGATATTAAAAAACATATTGATAGACATGTAATGGCAAAAAATTTTTAAAAGTCAATGACCAGTTTCTCACACACACAGAGTACACCCTTAAACATTCATGCTTTACCAGATTTAGACCAACCCAGCATCATATAACATATATAGGACTTCCTTACATATTTTTATTATGATTAATTATTAAAACAATGGCTGGGGGTCTGAGATGCAACTGATTTGGCAGTGAGCCAAGATTGTCAAAGTTAGTAGTCAATTCCAGTTTCTGAACTGCTTCTGTATGCCTGAAATTGTGCTATGCACTTAATATTTATAATTTTGTTTACTTTTCACTATTCTATAAGTCAGAGTTTATCATTATTCTCCACATTAGTTAAGATTATATAAATCAACTCCAATTGACTTAACAATAAACAATATATTACATTTGAAGATATCCAGAAAAACAATAGGCTTCAAGGCTGATTAATTCAATACTTCCTTAATGTTCTTAGTGGCCCATGTTTATTTTTTACTTTTCTTCTTCTTTAAATAGCATAAGTTTCATCCTAAGTCTGGTTCACCTCATGGTTACACACTAGTTTAAAGAGACAACTGGATTAATATGTTCCTTGAACATACTTAGCTAGAAAAAAAGTTGGCTCTTCCTTCCTCAAAGCCATTTGTATTCTTGTCATGGTTAATAAAAAATACATTCATTTGAAAAACGTATTTATATCATCACTTTTCCTGATTTCAAATTATGCTATAAAGTGTACTAATCAAAGAGCATGGTACTGGCACAAAAACAGACTTATAAGACAATGGAACAAAAAGAAATTCCAAAAATAAACCCACATATATATGGGCAACTAATATTTGATTAAGGCATCAATAATACACAATGGGAAGGATAGTTTCTTCATAAATTGGGAACACTGAATATGCACATGTGAAAGAACAAAATTGAATTCTTATCCCATACACAAATGTCAACACAATATATATTAAACATTTAAATGTAAGATGTGAAACTTTAAACCCCCCCAGAAGAGCACAAATGGAATAAGCTCTTCGATATTAGTCTGGTAATTGTTTTCTGGATATGACACCAAAATTCAAGCAATAAAAGCCAGAACAAACAAGTGAGATTAGCATGAAATAAAATCTTCTACACAACAAAGAAAACATTAAATAAAACACAAAGTCAAACTGCAGAATGGGAGAAAATATTTACAATCCTAATAAAAGGGTTAATATTTAAAATATGTAAGGAACTCAGACAACTCAATAATTAAAACAGAAATAATTCAATTTAAAAAACAAGCAAAGGGGTGGTGCCTCTGGCTCAAAGGGGTAGGGCGCCGGCCCCATATGCCAGAGGTGGTGGGTTCAAACTCAGCTCCGGCCAAAAACAGAAAAAAAAAAAAAAAAAATCAGAGGACTTGAACAGATTTTTCCAAAGAAGACATACAGATGACAATAGATATTGGGAAAAGTGCTAAACACCATTAATCACCAGGATAAATATGAAACTATAATGAGAAATTAATTCACAAATGCAGTTATCAAAAAGATAAAAATTAACAAGTATTAGTCGGAATGTGGAGAAAAAGAAAACCTATACACTATTGGTCAGACTGAAAATTGGCACAGCTATCATGAAAGTTTCCTCAAATGATGAAAAATTGAATTAATGTATGATCCAGCAGTGACCCCTCTTCTGGGTATATATCCAAATGAAATGAAATTGAGTGAAATCAATATCTTAAAGAAATATCTACATTCCTGTGTCCATTGACACACTATTCACAAAGGAAAAATAGAGAAACTGTCTAAGTGTCCATTGATGGATGAATTCATAAAGAGATTATGATATACACATATACATTAGTGTAATTTGTGCAAATATACGTGTGTATTTAACATATGCATTCATATCTTGTAAGTTTCACAAAAGAAAGAAACCCTGCCATTTATGATAACAGATGAGCCTGGAGGAAATGATGCTGAGTGAAATAAGACAGACACAGACAGACAAATGCTCCATTCACTGTCTTTAATGTGAAATCTAAAACAGTCACCTCATAGAAGGAAAGAGGGAAATTGTGGTTACAAGTGGCTTGGAGAGTTGGGGGAATAGAAAGAAATGATTCAAAATGAACAAAGTTTCAATTACATAGGATGAATGTGTTAGCATTCTAACATAGAGCCTGATGACGATAGTTTATAACACTTAAAATTTGCATCAAGTATCTTAAGTCTGCTCACTGAAAAAAAAACTATACCTATGTGAATAGACTGATTTTCTTTTTGTTAGGAATATAACTTTATTCTGAAAAATAGTTTTAATACACAAGAAACATGTTAATTAGCTTGACTGTATTAATCAGTTCATTATATATGTATATTAAAACATCACACTGTACACCTTAAATGTATACAATTTCAATGAGAAAAAGTTCTTAAAATGAAAATGAAAATTCATGCATTGAAAGAATTTTAAGATTGCTAACTGAGCAAAATTAATAATTTTAATAAAAAAATGATGTTTTAAAAACATATTTACTCATAAAACTGCAATCCAACTACCTACCAACCTTAATATCAAATACCAAGACATAGCATAGTTAGGTTAAAGGCACATTCTAAATATTTTTTCAGAAAATGAATCACAATATTATTAATAATCAGGTGAATTCGGCTTCAATGCAAAGAAAATTACCAAGAACAAAGAGAGAAATACTCAATACTTATCTCAAGAATGAATGGGTAAGCTTAATAGCTCTTATGAATTAAGTGAAAATTTTTTCAACAATTAAAATTACATCCCTAAATATCACCACTCAGGAATTCTACCAATCATTTTCAGAAAATTGATGAGAATATGATAGGCTCAAACTCATTCTACGGGATCACGATTCCATTAAGGCCAAAACAAGGCAGAAACATTATAAGGAAATTAAAGTTCAGATCAATAGACTCTGAACATAGATGAAAAAGTTTTAACAAAACTTTGACAAGTCAAATGTAACTGTATAAATAAGAGAAAATGTATAATAACCAAGAAGAGTTTACTTCAGGATTGCAAAATTAGTTAAACATTTAAAATGTCACCAAAATTAATTTTACCATTTTAACAGATGTGAAGAAAATTTGCTCACTCCAACAGATGCAAAAAAACCCCTATGATTAATGTTATATATAACTGTGAAAGATGGTACTTTCTCCCTTTAACATAAATATAAATTTAAGGACCTCCACTCCTTGTTTGTACAATATTTGTCTTCAAAATTCATCCCTTCCTTCTATTCAACAGGCCATTCTAGGCAACCCAACTGGGCAAGAAACTGAAAAGGAAGGAATAAACAATTTTTTTTTTTTTTGCAGTTTTTGGCCAGAGCTGGGTTTGAACCCACCACCTCTGGTATATGGGGCCAGTGCCCTACTCCTTCATCCACAGACACCACCCAGGAATAAACTATTCTTATTTGCAGAACACAATCATTCACAAGGAATAGCCAACGAAATCTACCTCAAGGTGTCAAAAAACAATGACTAAATTCAACAAGGTTGAAGGATACAATATAAACAAAAATTGTATTTTATTTACTAGAACTAGTCCTAAAATAGGATGAAACCATTTAAAGAGGCATTGTGCAATTTGTACTTTTAAAAGCACAAAACCTTGCCAAGAAATTTAAAAATCCAAAGTGAATGGACAGATAAAATATAGTCATGGATCAGAATATTGTTAAAATATCAAAGCTTCCTCAAGTTTATCTATAAATATGGAAATGCCATTGCAATCCCAATCCAGCTTCAAGCAGATATTTTGGTACAAGATGATTGAAAAATTCATATGGAAATTTTAAAAAACCTAGTTATTCCAAACAACTTTGAAAAAGAACAATGTTGAAATTTATATAATATCTGACCTCAAGATCAACAGTAAAGATGCAGTAATCAGGACACTGTAGAACTGGCATAAAGATAAAGAGATCAATGGAAGAAGAGAAAGAATTCCAAAATAGACCCACACCAACTTGGACAAATTGACGGCTCAAAGGCACTTCAGAGGAGAAATGACAATCTTTTCAACAAATGATGTCATATGAGTTGTTTCATAAAATAACCAATTGAAAAATTAAACTTTAACATAAATTAAATATTTCTGCTTCTTGAAAATCACTATTAAGTAAAAAAGGCAAGCGACAATCTTGTAGAAAATATTTGTAAATCACAAATTTGATAGATAAGTTTTTTCTAGAATATGTAAAGAACTTACAGGGTTAAGTATCAAGAAAGCAAACAATTCAAATCCAAATACTTGAAAAACACTTTATTAATAATGATATGTGGATGCCAAATGAGTTCATGCAAAAAGACATTCAATATAATATTAGAAAATACAAATTAAAAACCCAATAAGATAGCATTACCCACTTATTAGAAGGTTTAACATGTTAATTGGCTTGATTTAATTATCTCACATTATATACCTGTATGAAAACATCATATTGTATCCCATAAATGCACACGATTTTGATTTGCTAATAGAGAATAATATTAATAATTAGCTTTTTTAAAAGGCATGATTATATAAAGTCTTGGTGAAGAGGCAGAGCAACTAAAACTGCTGGTTAAAATGTAAAATGTTGCAACAACTTTGGAAAAAAATTTGAGTTTGGGAATGTTTGAAAATGTTAAACATACACACTTACTGTGGAATCTAGAGATTCTATGGTTAGGTAGTTAGTAAAATGGAAGTATATGTCCCTACAAAAATGCGTGCATGAATGATTAGAGCAGCTTTGTTTATAACTATCTGAAAGCAGTCCAAATGTGCTTCAACAGGTTAATGGATAAAAAAATGTGATAGATTCATATGATGAAAACTACTCTGCAATGTATTTGTATGAAAGATTACAGTATTGATAGACCTGTCTACATAAAGTAATATAAAAAATTATGAATGAAATAATCTAGCCAACAAAGTGTAAATATCTTATTTTTATTGTGTAAAATTTAAGAAAATGTAAACTAAGATATAGTGACAAAATTTAGATTAATAGTTGCTAAGGAATAGAGTGCAATGTGACAGCAAAAGAAGACAGAATTACAGAAGGACATAAGGAATATTTTGGAATTAATAGATTTGCCCATTATCTTGAATGTGGAGTGTGTGTCATGGTTAGGCAAATGGCAATACATCAAATTTTACTCTTTGGTATATGTTATTATATGCCAATGATAAACCAATAAAAGTTAAGAAAAGTAAGTTGTGGTGTAAAATTTTATGTATGTGTAGATCAAATTAAAGTAGGTCTATTTGATGTGTGACATTTGTTGCAAGTTTCAACAAATAGGCAAAAGTTACTGCCAATAGATCAGAATTGCTATGTTAAAATAAAAGTGTCCTGGAGTGCCAGTGAGGTTCAGATACAGCAGATAGTGATAGTGTAAGTATCAGCAAGAACAGCTGAGCCCCTGAGACTATTAATGCTACCATGTCAAGCTCCAGCAAAAAGCTTGAGTTAGTTTCACATCAGTACTGTCATTATCCAGCGTGAAAGAGATAGTGCTCAATTCCTACCAACCCATTTTTCACTTCTATCCAATTATTAAGTCTCTGGTATGAAAGATTTATTATTTTTTAGTTCTGAGTTTTAAGATTTTTAAAACATATGTTCTGTTTACTTAAAAAGCTTACTGTTTTTGAAAACTGATAGTTTTATAAATAACCTTTAATTCTAAATGGTACATAATTTGATTTTTTATATAAAAAACTCTTTCAAAGAAAAATTAGTTTTCTATTCTTTTTTTCTATTTTTTTTTTTTTTTTGTCTGTTTGCAGATTTTACTGTAGTTACTTTTTCTGAGAAAGAACTTCACAAATATGAAAGAATGATAGGGGCAGACACAAGATGCCCCTGACTGAAGCCAGCTTTCCATAGAGGCTCCCATCCAGAAGGAGAGTTAAAGGACAGAAATTTAGCAAGTAACCTGGTGGATTTGAGCTGCACCAAGAGAGAAGTTTGGAGAACACACATCAATCCTGCTGAGGAGAGCTGTGACCCCAAGGATAAACAAAAGGTACAAAAATCCATCATCAAGTGGACAGGAGTCCCCTCTCCCATGAGAAAGGCTTAGAGTGCCCCACAAACAAACAAGCAGAGTTCGAAGGTGCTCCCAGTACACTCCACGGGAGAGACCCTCTAAAAACTGGACCTACCCTCCCTACTAGGGTACCAGGGCATTCTCCTGCCAGGCATAAAACTGATAAAACTGTATATATTGTCTACCAGCAACTCTGAGCTCCCAGCACTTCCCTCCACTCTCACTCTGAGGTCTGGAGGACTGTCCCCCAGGAGTCCAGATTCTTGGGTGATTTCTCGAGGGGTGTGGACAGTGCCTAAATTGCAGCTGGTCACTACAAACTCTGGGGCATTGGAGTGAGGAAAGGATGGTCGGCTGAGAGGGAACCACACTGGAGCAGCAGTGCCCTGAAGTGCCGAGCAGCAGCCGGCATTTAGCAACAATAGAGCTCACTCCTGGATATTCTGAAGCCACACCCTCTGTCTCCCTGGGCAACCAGAGGAGGTCAGGCATCTACTCAGGTGGGAGCCACCATGGAACAGATCTGGGACTGAAATGCAGGCCCCATGAGTAAAGGGTTTGCCTGAAGTGGTACCAACATGGGTGGAAATCAGGGACTAGAAATGCACTCACAGACCCAGGAAGTTCCCAGAGTGGGGCTGACCCAGAGGACCGCTTTACTGAGCCTAAGATGCACCCGGCCATCGTGAAATCATCAGCCTATAGACAAAGGAAGACAGGAGGCTAGAACTGACAGGTAACTGAATACAAACCAGCAGGAGTAAAGACAGGGCCTGAGGTGCAGGCTCTGAGAACTCAAAACAGCTTCTCTTTTGCAGGGAAATTTAGCAGGGACAGAAACAAATTCCCATAAAGTTGTTCTGTTCCGTCAGTAACATCAATCAGGGGTGGGGCTGGAACTGAGTGAACACCCCCCAGCCTCCATCAAGCACCTAAGGTTGTCAGGCCTCACCTACCCCTGCTAGATAGAGGCAGAATGCAGTGGCCTGGCTGAGCAGAAATAGATTTCCTTGTGATTCAGGCAGGTGCAAACCCCTGGAGTATCTGTTCACTACAGGCAACTGGGTAAGTCAACTGCGGGGCTGTCAGTGACTGGGTGTGACAGAGGTGGAAGGTGGGGAAGGAAGTATCAACCTTCCCAGACTGATCTATTTTCTGGGTGGCTCCTTCTGACTCCCCGCAGCACTGGAGCAAGCCAATTCAGAATGATCACCAGAGCCCTGTAATCCAGTTTCCAGAGACCTTTTAAACTCTCGCACCTGAGACAGATGCTGAATGAGATAATTGATTTGGACCTTTTGAACTGACCCAATCACCCAAGGACTATTCAGGTAGTGACATGGGTGTATGATTCTAGGAAGGTTTGATTTTCCTTTTCCAATTGTTGCCTGTGGGGGGCAGGGTGACTTAATTGCTGGTATTTCTCCACAGCTGAGACTTCAACCCATAGTAACTGTTTCACTAGGGTCAAACATAAACCAGCAGAAAACAAGATAGAACAACTTAGCCCCACCACACCAAACAGGGCCCCAGTTTCTCAGGCCATAGCACTGCACAGGTCCTCGACAAAGCTCCAGGGGAAAAATCAAATGGTGCAAAAAAATCATGGGGCAGAATAAGTGGAAAACTCTGCTAACATGAATAACCAGAATCGATCAACCCCCTCCCAAGGAAACATATGACAGATGTAACTGAAGATCCCATTCATAAACAACTGGTCGAGATGTCAGAAATTGAAGTCAGAATTTGGATTGCAAACAAGATTAATAAAATAGAGGAAAAATTGCAATTAGAAATTCAAGGAGCAATTAAAAAGTTGGAATTGTAAATTCGAGAAGAAATTCAAAGGTGTCACAAGAATTTAACGAATTTAAAGAAAAAAAACCACCAAAGATTTTGGTGCATTGAAGCAAGAATTTACAGTCGTCAAAGATCTGAAAAATAGTAAGGCAAAACAAATCTGGAAAAGAAAAAAAAAAATCTGAAAAATACAGTAAAATCTCTCAGTAACAGAGTGCAGCAAGCAAAAGAAAGGATTTCTGACATTAAAGACAAAGCCTCTGAATGCTCCCAACTCTCAACCAGGAAGAGAAATAAAGAGCAAAAACGGATCATTCTCTCAGAGAGCTCTGGGATAATTCGAAGAAGGCTAATATCCAACTCATTGGAATCCCTGAAAGTGATGAAGTGGCCTCACTGGGCACAGAGGGCTTCTCCACAAAATTATGAAAGAGAATTTACAGACATGCCAAGAGATTCTGAAACTCAGATAGCAGACAGTTTCAGAACCCCAAATGACTCAATCCCAGTAAGACATCCCCCAGGTATATCATTATTAACTTCACTAAAATTAATATGAAGGAGAAAATTCTGAAAGCAGACAGAAAAAGAAATCCATTAACTACAAAGGGAAGAATATTAGAATGACTTCAGATCCCTCTGCTGAAACTTTTCAAGCCAGAAGAGGGTGGTCATTGACTTTCAATCTTCTAAAGCAAAATAACTTTCAACCCCGAATCCTGTATCCAGCTAAACTGAGTTTTATTTATGATTTAGAAATTAAATACTTTAATGAAATTTATATGTTGAAAAAATTTGCCATAAACAAACCGGCTCTTCAAGATCTTCTCAGACCTATCCTCATAATGATGAGCCCAATTCTCTATGACAAAAGTAAATTCACTCAGAAACTTTTTATGAAACTCCAACTTCCAAGGTGGCGAAAGGATTAAAAATTTCCAGTGGACTTTCAAAAAACTCGATACCCCAAATTTTAACAGACTTATCAATATTCCCCATTAATGTGAATGGCTTAACTTGTCCTCTAAAGAGGCAAAGGTTAGCTGACTGGATACAAAAACTCAGGCCAGATATTTGCTGCATACAAGAGTCACATCTTACCTTAAAAGACAAATATAGACTCAGGATGCCAGGATGGTCATCCATATTTCAGGCAAATGGTAGTCAGAAAAAAGCATGCGTAGCAATTTTGAGATTTCAAGTATTAATATCTATGCACACAACAAGAATGCACCTTAATTTATAAGAGAAACTCTAACCAACATGAGCAACTTGATTTCCCCCAGCTCCATAATAGTTGTAGATTTCAACACTCCTTTGGCAGTGTTGTATTGATCCTCCAATAAGAAGCTGAGAAAAGAAATTTTAGATTTAAACCTAAACATCCAACATTTTTATTTAGCAGACATGCACAGAACAGTTCCTCCCAACAAAACTGAATACACATACTTCTAATCAGCCCAGGGAACTTACTCCAAAATTGATCACATCTTAGGTCACAAGTCTAACCTCAGTAAATTTTAAAAAATAGAAATTATTCATTGCATCTTCTCAGACCACCATGAAATAAAAGTTGAGCTCAGTAGCAACAGAAATCTGCATATTCCTACAAAAACATGGAAAATAAATGATCTTATGCTGAATGATAGCTGGGTCAAAGATGAAATCTAGAAGGAAATTGCCAAATTTTTGGAACACAACGACAATGAAGACACGAATTACCAGAACCTCTGGGATACTGCAAAGGCAGTCCTAAGAGGGAAATTTATAGCAGTGCAGGCCTAAGTTAACAACTTAATCAGAAATCTCAAGCAACTGGAAAAGGAAGAAAATCCAACCCCAAACCCAGTAGAAGAAAACAAGTAACCAAAATTAGAAAAAATTAAATGAAATTGAAAACAACAGATCAATAAATCAAAAAGTTGATTTTTAAAAAAAGTCAATAAAATGGATAAACCTTTGGCCAACCTAATCATGAAAAAAAGAGCAAAATTTACAATCTCATCAATCAGAAACAACAAAGACAAAATAACAACAGACTTCTCAGAAATTAAAAAAATCCTTTGAATATTACAAGAAACTTTATTATCAGAAATATGAAAATCTGAAGGAAATTGACCAATACTTGGAAACACGTCACCTTCAAAACTTAGCCAGAATCAAGTGGAAATGTTGAACAGGCCCATATCAAGTTCTGAAATAGCATCAACCATACAAAACATTCCTAAAAATAAAAGCCCAGGACCAGATGGCTTCATGTCAGAGTTCTATCAAATCTTTAAAGAGGAATTAGCACCAATATTACTCAACCTGTTCCAAAATATAGAAAAAGAAGGAAGACTACCCAACATGTTCTGTGAAGCAAACATCACACTGATCCCCAAACCAGGAAAGACCCAACAAGAAAAGAAAATTAAAGACCAATAACACTAATGACCAGTTCATTGGTCATTAGTGAATATAGATGCAAAAATATTCAAGAAGATCCTAACAAATAGTATTCAGCAACACATCAAGCAAATTGTACATCATAACCAAGTCAGTTTTATCCCATGGTCTCAAGGCTGGTTCAATATACATAAATCTATAAATATAATTTAGCACATAAACAAATTAAAAAACAAAGACCATATGATTCTCTTAATTGATCATCATCAAAAAGCTTTTGATAATATACAGCATCCCTTCATGATCATAACACTTAAGAAAATTAGTATAGAAGGGACATTTCTTAAATTGATAGAGGCCATCTACAGCAAACCCACAGTCAATATCGTATTGAATGGAGTTAAATTGAAATCATTTCCACTCAGATCAGGAACCAGACAAGGTTGCCCATTGTCTCCACTGCTCTTTAACATTGTAATGGAGGTTTTACCCACCATAATTAGGGAGGAAATGGTGATCAAGGGTATCCATATAAGGTCAGAAGAGATTAAACTTTCACTCTTCATAGATAATATGATTATATATCTGGAAAACCCCAGGGATTCTACTACAAAACTCTTTGAAGTGATCAAGGAATACAGCAGCATCTCAGATTACAAAATCAACATTCATAAATTGGTAGCCTTTATATATACCAACAATAGTCAAGCTGAAAAAACAGTTAAGGACTCTATTCCATTCACAGTACTGCCAAAGAAGACTAAATATTTAGGAGTTTATCTAACAAAGGACATGAAAGATCTCTGTAAAGAGAACTATGAAACTCTAAGAAAAGAAATAGCTGAAAATGTTAACAAATGGAAAAACATACCATGCAATTGGCTGGGAAGAATCAACTTTGTTAAAATGTCCATACTACCAAAAGCAATATACAATTTTAATGCAATCCCTATTAAAGATCCACTGTCATACTTTATAGATCTTGAAAAAACAATACTTCATTTTATATGGAATCGTAAAAAACCTCAAATAGTCAAGACATTTCTCAGAAATAAAAACAAAGCATGAAGAATCACACTCCCAGACCTCAGACTATACTACAAATCGATAGTGATCAAAACAGCATGGTACTGGCACAAAAACAGATAATTAGATGTATAAAACAGAATAGAGAACCAAGAGATGAATCCAGCTACTTACCATTATTATATCTTTGACAAGCCAATTAAAAAAATTCAGTGAGGAAAAGATTCCCTATTTAACAAATGGTGCTGGGTGAACTGGCTGGCAACCTATAGAAGACTGAAACTGGATCCACACCTTTCACCATTAACTCAGATAGACTCTCACTGGATTAAAGATTTAAACTTAGGACATGAAACTATAAAAATACTAGAAAAGAGTTTAGGGAAAACCCTTGAAGAAATCGGTCTGGGTGAGTATTTTATGAGGAAGACCCCACTGGACAATTGAAGCAGCTTCATAAATACACTACTGCAACCTGATCAAGCTAAAAATCTTCTGCACAGCCAAGAACACAGTAAGTAAAGCAAGCAAACAGCCCTCATAATGGGAGAAGATATTTGCAGGTTATGTCTCTGACAAAGGTTTAAAAACTAGAATCCACAGAAATCTCAAATGTATAAGCAAGGAAAGAACAAGTTATCCCATCAGCAGGCTGGGCAAGGGACTTGAAGAGAAACTTCTCTGAAGAAGACAGGTGCATGGCCTACAGACATATGAAAAAATGCTCATCACTTTCAATCATCAGAGAAATGCAAATCAAAACTATTTTG